>PISX010001884.1:0-178122 GCA_004024625.1 Mellivora capensis | reverse complement strand
TATCCTAGCATATTCTGAAAGCAAATAATTTTATCAAGTTTTGATGCTGAATTTGTAATCCTTGCTTTTTAAACTTTCAGAATCAAAGCCATGTTGGTAGCAAACATTCTCTCATTAGTTGGAGCTCTCCTGATGGGGTTTTCAAAACTGGGACCATCTCACATTCTTATAATTTCAGGAAGAAGCATATCAGGACTCTACTGTGGTAAGTCATGCATGCACGCATGCACGCACGCACACACACACACGTCTGGAAATTATTTTAAAGGCAGATTGGTAACATGCAGGGAAGTTTTTGAGCCAGAGATGGCATCACAAAAGGGAAAGGCAATAGCATAAAACTGAAGTCCTGAGTCAGGGAGGTTTGGGACCAGTAAGTGGGAGTTATGAAACTACCTTCACGCTCCTGGCAATTTCTAGTGGCATAATCACAGGTAAGTTATTTAATTCATAGCTCCCTTCTCTGTTAAATGAAGGAGATAGTATCTACGGTGTAGTGCCCTTGCGAGAATGCATGTAAAACGTTCAGCACAGAATCTGCCTCCAGTAAGCTGCCGAGAAAAGCTAGCTGTTGCTATTGCTCCAGCTGTGCTGAAGACAGTGGCACACTGCTACACCCAGAACCTCCAACTCGGCTCTTGTGGCCTACTTGGCCACCTAGGTCTCTGTCTCTCCTTTCTGGAAAGACCTTGACACCCAAGCCCATCTCTCAGAGCACATTCCCTTAGTGGTTGGATTCCAGATGTGGCTGGGTGAAGCATTACAGTGGCGGTGACCTCAGGGAGAGGGAGTCAGGCAGGAGCAGCTGGTAGAGGAGTTCATAATGGACAAAGGATGCACCCCTTCCTTGTGAACCTAACATCTGAGTATCTGGAATCACTAGTTCTTAGAAATAGCTTTTCAAACGTTTGGAAGTTTCAAACTTTCAGAAGCAAATTTAATCAGCAGAGGTCTGAGCAAAGGGAGGATCACCTAATCTCTAAAATAGCCAAATCTTTAGATTCTCAGTGCCAGTGAAGCCCTGATTCTGATGGCTTGGAGCCAAGGTTTAACCCACTGTCCCAAATCACAGAACTGTCTTCCAAAGCACTAATATCCACTGGGGCTGGGGGAGGGTACGAGAGCACAAATGATGTATAAAATGTTTATAGTTTTTACTTGCAAAGAGAAACGACTATAGATAGCTTCATGTGTCTTCAATGATCCCTTGAAACAAAATTCTAAAGGGCCACAAGTTAATAACTTAAGTAAAAGTCTCTTTTCATTATTTTCAATATTACTACAAATAGCTGAGAGTGAGGATAGCTTTATAAAGGTGAAGAGGCAACCAACACGTGGAGAAATTTAGACTCAGAATGAATTAATTCTGGCACTCTCTCTGCCTGGGTTTAGATATATTAACTGGATCTTTTGTAAAATGCAAAGAATAACACTATCAAGGAGGTCCAAATCATGATTCTTCTTTCTTCTCTCTCCATTTAAAAAAATACAGTATTAAAAAAATCACAAATATTTTTGAGAAAATTGAAAAGAAATGTTATAAACATTGTGGAGCAGCCTATCACTAGCATAGCCAAGTTATTCATACTCCCCAACAATCTGTTAAAATTATGCCTGGTTCTGTTCTGAGCATTAAAATTGCTAAAAATTATAGGCAATACATTTTGACTTTAAATTTGTGTGAACTCAGACCTGTGATCTTATCTACATTATTATGTTCTTAAGATACAATAGGAGGTATTACACAGAGAGTACAGCCTGAAAAAAGGGACAAATAAGTGTGTTTTTTCTTATTTAAGATCAACAGACCACATATTAGAGGCACATATAAATGTCAGCTAAAATTCAGATGCTGTATCAATCATGCAACTGTTCATGTGAGCTATTAAGAACATTTTAAAGCATTAAAAACATACTGAAACAGTTCCCACATTCATCTTTTACACAAAAACCATACATTTCCATTTTATAGACAAACTGTCTAAGAGGAAGACTCTGACAAGTCTTATTTTTAAATTCTTAAGAAAATGCTAAACATTGCATTCAACCTTGCTTGTTGATAGTGTCTGACCTTTTCATGCACTCAGCAAATGGCTGGATACTCCACCATTTCCAACATGACTGATTACATCTGCGCTTAAGAAAGCTATAGAAGGCAGAATTGCCTCGTGCTTTTCGACTTTTTGGCATTCCTTTAAGCACCAAAATTTTTTCTGAAGCCCATTGTTAGGAGAGAATAAAGAAGCTGGGTTGCTCTGGTTGGAGTAATTGAAGGAAGAGCCCCTGAATTCCTTAACCTCTTCACCTGTCCACACCTCCCTCACCACTTTAACAGTGATCTTAAGGCACTTCCACACTGTGGAGACTCAGGGCTTCGTAGTTTTCGTGCTAAAGCTCTATTGTACTATGATCTTGGATAAACTGTTTCTCACCTCTATCAAGTAAAGAGATTGGCTTAGATATGTTCTAATTTCCTTTAATACCATGAGTTTAGACCAAGAATATTATTAAAGCATTCTGTAGTCTCTTTTCTGAAGACAATCTGAGGCATTACGATGTAGAGTCGATTTTAACATGGTTTTAACTAAATAAGGCAATGCTATGAGTAATTGCCAAATCCATGACTAACAATTTCTTTCTATTCCTATATCTAGCTACAACTTCAATCAAGTCTTATCAACAAATATTCTTTGCATAAACTGTGTCTATGACTGGGGACAAGGGGTCTTCCTTCCAACAGACTCTGAAAGGTCCTTTTAGTCAGGATATTGGCTATACTTGAACCAAATTATTGTTATTGAAATAGTCCTGGCTGCACTTTCACATTTATGTTCATGTTTCATGCAGGACTAATTTCAGGCTTGGTTCCAATGTACATTGGTGAAATTGCTCCAACCACACTCAGGGGTGCTCTTGGCACACTTCACCAGCTGGCCATTGTCACGGGCATTCTTATTAGTCAGGTAAAAACTCCTATTCCCTACTTCACCCATCCTCTATTTTATCCAGCTTCCCCCTCCCTGATAGATCAACACAATGGAAAAAACTAGTTCCACCACTGGGAATGAGAATGCTATAGAGATGTAGGCTTTTTAGCTCAAAGCTAAATTATTACTGCTCCACTCCTCACTTCTCTCCTTGGATCTGTGGTAGGTTTGGCAATAGAGATGACTCAACATGCCAGGTCTTGAACTCCAGGAGCTAGTCTAGAATTAAATTATTCTTTTTTTTTTAAAGATTTTATTTATTTATTTGACAGGCAGAAACCACAAGTAGGCAGAGAGGCAGGCAGAGAGAGAGAGAGAGGAGGAAGCAGGCTCCCTGCTGAGCAGAGAGCCCGATGATGCGATGATGCGGGGCTCAATCCCAGGACCCTGGGATCATGACCGGAGCCAAAGGCAGAGGCTTTAACCCACTGAGCCACCCAGGCACCCCTAGAATTAAATTATTCTATTCAGATTTCAAAGAATAGGAAACTTCACATTTTTGACTGCTTGGATTTCCTTTGTTCTGGGCATCTTACCTAGACAATTAATATGTATATGATTACCATAGCAGTTTTTTGTTCAGCTGGCTCTATCCTTCTCTTCTATCCCATGGACTCAGAGTCCTCAGAACCCCTAACCTAGGATTATCCAGAGCGTAAGCCACTGCAATAAGGATGATAAATCTGGTTCTCACTAAAATAATTGTTTTATCTATGTAATCCCATATTATTTCTCTGGGTAATCGAAGAAGAAATTTTTTACGGTCTAAAGTTACACGTGATTTTTGTTGTTGCTTTAGGTTTCAAATGTGTTCTTAAAAGTTTGGTTGTTTCCCATCCTAAATGACCCATATAAGTTAATGAAAATAAACCTCAGTGAACTCTTTGTAAAACAAATAGTCCTGAATTTAGTGAAGTAAGACACACTAGTAATAGTTTCTGCTTTGGGCATACTTGAGTCAAAGTTGTCAGGGATTACTATTAAATAACTTTCAACAAACAGTTTCACTATTAAATAACTTTCAACAAACAGTTGCAGAAGGCAGACCCAAAGTGTTGTGCAGTTGCCATGCTTCCTCCCTGCCTTTTCAGATTGTTGGCCTCAACTTTATCCTGGGCAATCACGAGCGATGGCATATCCTTCTTGGTTTGTCTGCTGTGCGAGCCATCATCCAGTCTCTGCTGCTCTTCTTCTGTCCAGAAAGTCCCAGGTACCTTTACATCAAGTTGGATGAAGAAGTCAAAGCAAAGAAAAGTAAGTCTGTGGATGTTCTTTTTTCTTCCTATTGTTTTGGAACTATCAGCTAATGAAAAACAGTGTGCATGAATGTTTACTGGTCAAGTTGGTACGAGTGCTTTCCAAATGAAGTCAATGATTACATGTAAAAAGAATGTGCAAGATCACTTCAATATGATTCACACATGCCATTTCAAACCCATAAACACTTGAACCCAAATGGGAAACCCACATGCAGGGTATTGGACTCAACCAGAGGCTTCTAAAAGACTTTTACAATGCATCATTCTTCTATGATAACAAAGATCATAGTTTTCTTTGTCACTAGATATAAGCCAAATGTTTTTCTCAAAATTTAAAAACAGGATCTAATTTTACAAAAAGAATTGCCAACACTCCTGCTGTAAAGCAATAGAAAGGGCTATGCTAAACTACAGCTCTTTCATTAACATAATAAAAATAAATTTACTTTTGTTTTGACCTGAGTTGTGTCGACCTGATTAATTTGTGGGCAGGCTTGAAAAGACTCAGAGGAGGTGTTGATGTCACCAAAGACATCACTGAGATGAGAAAAGAAAAAGAAGAAGCATCCAGTGAACAGAAAGTCTCCATAATTCAGCTCTTCACCAATTCCAGCTACCGACAGCCTATTCTAGTAGCTCTGATGCTGCACGTGGCTCAGCAATTTTCTGGAATCAATGGGGTAAGTTTAAGAATACTTTCTAACTCCCTAAAATAGGGGAAGAAAGGGATATAAATTAAATAACTAAAAGGCATTTAAAAATGTTGACATCATGTTTTACTACAAAAAACATATTGAGCATTAATTTTCTTTGTTTTGCCACATCTGCTTTCTAAAATTGGATTAGAATTTTTAAAAATGTCAGTAGTCAATGGTACTGTGTGTCTATTAAGATGGAAGGTAATAAGCAAAAATCATAATTCAAAAGAGGGAAAATGAGAATAATTATGCCCTCCCCAAACACCCTAAATTACAGGGGACTTCTAGAGTTGAGTAGCAAATTTAGGATTTAGTCCATAGTTCCCTTCATCTATGTATCATTATTATTTTTTAAGATTTTATTTATTTATTTGAGAGAGAAAGAGAGAGCATGGGGGTGCAGAGGGAGAAGGACAAGCAGGCTTCCCGCTAAGTAGGGAGCCCAACATGGGGCTCAATCCCAGGACCCTGGGATCATGACCTGAGCTGAAGGCAGACACTTAACCCACTGAGCCACCCAGGCACCTACCCTGCTTTACCTATATAAATGAAGTATACCAGGGTGCCTGGATGGCTCAGTGTATCAAATACACTAGTGATACTAGTGTTTGATAACTAGTGTATCAAATACACTATGGTCTAGTAATTCTATTCCTAGATGCAAATGTGTACATATTTCACCACAAGGATTGTACTAGAGTGTTCATAACAGCACCCTTCATATTCACCCAAATGACAACTGCCTAAATACCCATCAGTAGTAGACTGGATAATAAACAGTGGTATATTAATAAAAAATATTAAGCAATGATAATGAACAGTGTACAAATACACACAACCATATGGATAATTCTCGCAAAGGTAATGTTGAAACTAGATACCAAATAATTCACTCTGTGTGGTTCCATTTATAGCAAGTACAAAACTAGACAAAATTTGTCATGATGTTAGAAGTCGAAGAGCTTCCTTGGAAAAATAGGGAGATATTCTGGGGGGTTCTGGAAGACTGGGAATGATTTATTTCTTGATCTGTGTGCTATTTGCACAGGTGTGTTCAGTTTGTGAAAATTAATCTGTACACTTATGTTGTGTGTACTTTTTTGTATGTATTTTACACCTTAACAAGAGTTTAAAAATTAAAAAATATATGTCAAGATAATGCAAATTCAGAGTTTTCAGATAAATTTAAGGAGAACTTCAAGGAATTAGAAGTTTCAAACACTAAAGGTTGATAGTGGTTTCTAACTGCCTGGAAGGAAAGGACAGATAAAATGTTTAGGGTGTTCTAGGGACCATGGTTCCATAGAAAATACCAAAAATAAACAACTTAAAATATTTCTTGCTTTCAAGCTATCAGTGCTAGGATTCTTGATTAAAGCTAAATTGTTATTACTTTACAGATCTTTTACTACTCAACCAGCATTTTTCAGACAGCTGGAATCAGCCAACCTGTTTATGCAACCATTGGAGTTGGTGCCATCAACATGGTTTTCACTGCTCTCTCTGTGAGTTTACACCCCAGATAAATATGCACTTGTTCCTCAGTTCGGAAATGGCGGAGGGAGGTACCTTGTGATCTAAAAGCAACCAGCGATTTATCGCTCATGTGTATTGGGTGTATAGAACCAAGTGGGTCACAGGAAGAGTCCTATATAAACAAATAAACTACTAAGCATACTGAACAGATGGATCACTGCTTGTCCCCATTTGCTGGGATGCCATTTAGTCACTCATTTGTGAATTAATAACTGACTTGGGGCACAGAGGACTTCTTCCTTGTGTAAATAGCTGGATTCCTTTTCCTTTGGTCTGTACTTACATCTGTTGGGATCAGGTAATGTGTCATTTCTATCAATATTGGGTCTTCCACCTAGGTTCCTCTCTTTCCATGGTTGAAATTCTTTTTTATCCTGATGTCTTGGTAAAAACACTTTAAAAAAATAAGGCCCTCTGTAACATATCTATGCCTGTAACACGGTTAAACAGACTCAGCAAATTCTTATGATATTAGGTTAATGGAGAGAGCTTCCAGATAGCTCACAAGGCCATAACTTCTGGTGATGCTTAAAAATGTGTGTGATATTATAAGAGATGGAGTGGAAGTGGTATAACTTGAAATGTTATTACTTTTGAAATGTTATTTTTTTTCTGACAAGAAGAAAGGTCATATAGTCTTCTCAAGACCGAATACCTTATACAATGAATGATTCAGTATCTTGACAATAATATTTAACATAAATAATCTAAGACTAGATTAACAATCTAAGAATAGTAAACAAACAACAAAAAAAAATCTAAAACTTCCCAACTCATGTAATTCACTCTAAAAATGAGGATATTGGGCTTATTTTTATCTTTGAATGCAGGATATCCAAAAAGCTTGTACTTTCCAATGTTGGTCACCATGTTATATTCATTATACTTTAGTCACTTGTTTTTCATTCTCTGCAGATGGACTTTTAACTATTACCTTAGGGTGGTCAATAAATTACAGCCTAGCTACCTAGATCAAAAAGCAGATTTGTCCAGACTACATTAAACAGTGCTGGACCTTGGAAAGAGGAGGGAGAACAGATAACACGGGAACACCAGGAGTTCTGTAGGCTTTAGAGATAATGCCTGTTCAAGCCAAAAGGCCACTCAAAATCGATGAAGGCCTGCTACTCGGATATAATCTACTCACATTCTTTTGTCTCCTGAGATATATTATTTACAAATCCTACTTCAACATATTTTTCTAATATGGAGATTATGCTTAAAATATTTTATATGTAACAGGATTTGGTATGTAAAACAACAAGTTGTCAAAATTGAGTAAACTAAATAGCAAATGCCTATAAAGGGAACTACTACAGAATTTCATTTTTGCCCCCCTCCCCCCCAAACCAGCTGGAGTAGAAGTTGTTTTGAAAAGTTTCTTGATTATTTTAAATATGCCCTTTTAGAGTTTATCCTTTTATTCTATGAAAGTTTTTTAACAGATGAGTGACATTTTAAAAATCAGCTCTAATCATCTGTCTAACCCTCCAGGGCTATAGATAACATTTAAAATTTTTAATTACATTTATTTTTGAAAAGTTGTTTTTAGGATCAAAAAGTACAAAAAGGATAGTCCTTCGGTCACCCAATTCCTCTCCCCTAAATTACCAATGTTATTGAATTCTGTGTAGCCTTTCAATAAAGATACACAAATAGGAATAGACACTGATAAGATATTAATGTTTCAGCAACTTGGAAGGGACATAATCAATTTTTTTTCTGAATGAGTATTCAGGAAAAGAAAGACTTTCCTAGCTCCATGCTGAATTATGTTTCCACATTCCCTATTTTCTTCCACACTAATGGGCCAGTAGAAGAGGGCCTATAAACTTGAGAGAAAACAAAACAGGAAGAAACATGGAGGGAACAGGGACACAGATGGGTCTAGAGAAGAAGCAGTGGCATCCAGAATCTGTGTGATACATATTGTCTTGGGCAAAGACAAGGGTTCTGGTCAGGCAGACCCTCAAGGATTGAGTTTAGAATTTATTATCCTATTAGTAAAAATTATTCAGAAACAGAGGAAACAGTAAAATCCCTCATTCCTGAAGAAATGCTTCTATTTTCTTGATAGCTTGACAGGGTATCATCAAGTCAACTTTGAAAGTCATACTTACAAATTATATAGAGAAATGTTATGAACTTGGGCAAGAGGTGTTTTTCATACAATCTTCTCAACAGTAAGTGTGGGCCGTTTGTTCATCATCCTGAAGTGATCTGAAACTGAATATGAATTGTCTCTGAAATGAAAGGGGCTTTCATTATAGGGGAAAACAAATGTTTCAGATATTCTCAGAGCCAAAGCTCAAGGGCATTAGATTGCTCTTGATTTACTGATAGATTTATGAGCCAAGCCAATTTACCCATTGAAGTGAGAAATTATGACAGATAATTTCTGTGTGTGATTCACCAACCCTGGCAGTATCCCAAGGATCAAGCAAGAAGAGTCTATTTAACAAATATTGGTCTTGGCTAGTCATAAACGTTAACCATTAATGCAAAGGTCCACAGACCCAAAGGCATCAATGACATATCTCCTAAATTAGGATAAGAAAGCACTTTAAGTTTTTGCTTTAAAGTCTTTTCTTTTTAAATGGATAATTCACTTCCAGCACCAAATACATTTAGACACACCAGAAAAATGCAGATCTATTTGGTAAAGTGATAAATTCTGTAAGTTGCCAGGTGAGTGGTTGTAATTTGACTTTATTAGCAATTAGAAAGTTGGATGAGAATGGTTGACCCAACAGTTATACTATTTCAGGTGTACTTATAATAGGATAATTATCAAAAGATAAATTAATGTCCTTTTTAATGTAGAGCCATTTTAAATGTATAAGAAATCTACTGAAAGATATCTGAGATGTACAGGCTCTAATATTATTCTCAAGTAATAATTGTAGAGTGATGGTAAGGTTATGGTTCTTTCTCCAGAATGGCCTGTTCAAATGACTGTGACTAAATGAAGCAGGTATCTTTTAATTATCACTGAGACCAGTTCTGCCACCTAAGGCAAGAGTCACCCCCCAACTCAGTTCCACATCTGTAAAATGGGCTTATAGAACTGCCTCCTTCCAGCTGTATAAATTAAAATGACCTCTTTGGCAGTAAAAACTATTTAAGTCAGTATGTTTTTAAAACTTTCCCAGGTATTCCTTGTGGAGAAGGCAGGGCGACGCTCTCTGTTTTTAATAGGAATGAGTGGGATGTTTGTCTGTGCCATCTTCATGTCCGTGGGACTTATACTACTGGTAAGTGTAGATTTTTGCACTGAGGTATTCGGTTACCACATGATAGCCCTACTGTGCTCCAGGCTCTGTAAGTAAAAACATTTGAGGGACACCTGGGAGGCTCAGTTGGTTGTGCATCTGCCTTCAGCTCAGGTCATGATCCCAGGTCCTGGGATCAAGTCCCTTGGGATCCTTGCTCAGCGGGAGCCTGCTTCTCCCTCTGCCTGCTGCTCCCCCTCTGTGCACATGCTCTCTCTCTCTCTCTCTCTGACAAATAAATAAATAAATAAAATCTTAAAAAACAATGAGTTTGACTTATGACGTACACCCAGAGGAACAGCAAAGAATACAAGGGAGAAATGCAAAGAACAGGGAAACTAGCTTTTGGGGTTTAAAGACTTAATTGTCACAAGGTAAACTGCACTTGTTGCCAAGGGAGGCAGTGTTGCAAAATGGTCAGAACATAGTCTCTGGGGTCAGCCCTGCTCAGGTTCTAACACTGGCTCTGTCATTTAGCTACCTATATGACCTACGGCAAGTACCAGGCCTTCACCAACCCAGCATCTTCGTCCACTACTTCATGGAGGGTAATGCATCCTGTCTAGCAATCTTGGTATGAATAGGAGCACAGGTCATTAGATTCTTGCCTTGCTTCTATCACAGGAAAAGACTGAGAGTCATATAAAATCCTAATCCAGAGGATTTCCTCTAACAGAGTTCAAAACATTTAAAAGCATAACTCAGACTTGTATAAACTTAAACTTGTCTCAAACCAGAATAATTTGTAGTTATTTGCACATAAACATATCAAGAACAGAGCTATGTCACTTCTGAACTCAGTGAGCCCACTTAGCTAAAAGAAGCAGCAGCCAATAATTCCAACTCCACTTCTGTTTTCGTTTTGTTTTTTCCTCAGGATAAGCTGGCTTGGATGAGTTATGTGAGCATGGTAGCCATTTTCCTTTTCGTCAGTTTCTTTGAGATTGGGCCTGGCCCCATCCCCTGGTTCATGGTGGCAGAGTTCTTCAGTCAAGGACCACGGCCTGCTGCTTTAGCAATAGCTGCATTTAGCAACTGGACGTGCAATTTCATTGTTGCTTTGTGTTTCCAATACATTGCGGTAAGCAGTCTATTGTGCAAATTTGCTGAGCAGAGATGGAGTAGAACAGCTGCTAATTGGAACTCTGTCTGTTCTCTATGCAGAAGTTCTGTGGACCTTATGTGTTTTTCCTCTTTGCTGGAGTGGTCCTGGCCTTTACTCTGTTTACATTTTTCAAAGTCCCAGAAACCAAAGGAAAGTCCTTTGAGGAAATTGCAGCAGAATTCCGAAAGAAGAGTAGCTCAGCTAAAGTGCCAAAAGCTGCTGTGGAAATGGAATTCCTTGGAGCTACAGAGACTGTGTAAATATAACCTGCTTTTTTGACAAGAACAGAAACAGGAAGGAAGTTGTGTGTTTTTAATTGCTGATTCTTTGAGAATTTTATATCTATGTCTTGAAGTATTGTTTTATTTTTTAGAGAGCTTTTATGGGCTCTTCTCAGAAATGTCACCAAAAATTACCAAAGAAAGTATTTTTTTTAAGTTAGAGCATCTATTTTTGATAGTAAGATTTTATAATTAAATGAACCAAAAAGTCTAGCTTATTTTACTACACCAAAGAGCAAGTACATTATAATGTTCGAGCTCTATTCTTTATAATGAGGTTCTCCTGAAATGGAAGCAGTTCCAATGTATCATGTTATTGCTTCATTGAGCACGTGACTGGAAACCTGACGCTGCATCTCATTTACATATTTGAATATGATTATGTTTGCATTTTCTTACCCACAGACCTCATACTAAAGGAGCTCTGGCTAGTGGTAATAAGGTCCATGTTAAAATTGATAAATTTTCTATTTTCTCCCACTTAGCTTTTTCTTTATTAGAATTTTTATTTTGTTTAAAATTTTATTTTTTTCTGTCTTTTCATGTGGAATGGTTTATTGAGTATATTAAGATATGTTCATAAAGAAAAACTTTTGTTTTTGGTAGACTTACCAAATCTTCTGGGACTCAGAAAAAAAAAGTTAGTTCCTTTGCTGATGACCAAATAATTCTTGTAAGATTAAATACTGAAAAGATTTTTACCAGTCATATAGCTTGGGTTATCAGTTAATATTAGTATCTATTATAAACACATGCTAATTCCTTGCTAGTTCAGTCCTCTGAGCTCTATTTTAGTTTGCTTTTAAACTGAGCACAGCCTGGTTTTCTCAGCTGTATTTTTTATAAAGCACATTCAATCAGTGATTAAGCTGGGCATTTTTATATCTCCTCAAACCCTAAATAAGTTAGAGCAGTCTGAGGGAAATCTGAAATAAAGGATTGCTCTGTTTGTTAAAACACATTATCTATTTTGTGTTTCAAGACAAGTTGAAAGAGTAGGATGCCAGGAATCCCAAAGGTGGGTTCCGGAAAACTTCATGAATGCTCAATTTCAGACTTGATCAAAATCCCTATTAATTTTTCTGGTTAGAAAGTCATTCCCTTTGATGTTCCTTCTTTGTCACGGCAGTACATGGATGCTATCTAAGCCGTTCTATTGCTATTACTAACATTTCCTATGTCCTATGTGCCAGGCACTGTTCTAAGTGCTTTTACCTACGTAGGCAAATTGGAAATGCACAGATGATTTAACAGACTTTCACTTATAGTCAATTTACAACTATGGAAATACAGTTCTGATGGATACCAAAGGCTTAGCAGGGAGCTAAAGTATCTCCAGGCTGTTTTCCCCACAAAGTGGAAAAGAGCCAATCCTCTTTATGTTTGCTTTAATGTGGATAAAAGAAAGGTACTTTTTAAAAAGTACTTTCTATGTGTGGAAGAGGAAAAAAATGCTGAACACTTGTCCCTCCTCCCTCCCCAGAGTGCTTTACCTTTCTATAATTTGGCAGTCCAGACAACATAAAATTCTTTTCACTTTGCTTTTTATTCCCTTTGGACCAATTTGGAATACATTATTTTTACTTAGGACTCAGGACACAGTATTGTGTCCTGTGTCCTAAACTCATTTAAAGTGAGTTTAAATAGTTCAAAAGACTTTTGTGCCAGCTTTTGAACTCTAGAAAAACTGTGGGGACTCTGAATGGGCAAGAGCAGGAGAATGGCTCCTGTGTGGCTCTTGTCCTCTTCTTCAGGATGCCTGTGGTCTTTGAGAAGCCCAAAGTTAAATGATAAAGAAGTTTAACATTTTTATAGGTGATGAATGTGATTTAATCAAATTGCTCTTCCCAATCTCATTTACTAAGAAAATAAAGTAGTAAACATTCAAATAAAGAACCCAAAAGACCACTTTCAAGTTCTAATTACTTATTTCAACTAACGTATAAACACCAGAAATTCATAGCCTGGAGTTTAATGCCTCAGAGAAATTGAAACCATTTACATTGTTTCCGTTCCATATTTTTTTCCTTGCAGAGATACAAATGAGTTGTAAAAAAACCTTAAGGTGAAGTAAGAAACTGTTAAAGCTTTATAAGACAAAGGAACTATCTTAACCGAATAGGAACTCCCTGGTCTTCAATTGGATGAATCATAATAAATAATAAAATTGGTACTGATTAATTAGATATAATTGTAGGGAATTAGATGTGAGTTTGAATAATTAATTTGCATAGTACTCTATTATTTTTGTGGAAGTCTTTTCATACTCTAATGTCCTAACAATGTGATTTTTCTTAGCTTATTTGATGCATGATTACAATTCTTGGTCTGGCCACTCACCTGCTATACCTAGCTATTGCCCACTGTCATACCAGTGAAAGGATCTTCTCAGTGAAGAGAAGATCTTTCTCCTCTATGCAATCAGCAATGTGATGGCACTGAGATATGCTAAGACTCTGCCCCCTTCCTCCTCAAGGATCTCACAATCTAATAAGCAGTTCAGGAAGACCAGGGTATGAATATCCCCATGTGTGCTTTTTGCCATCCATGAAACTTGATTTGGAGACCTTGTAAAATGGGCACAGTAATATTACCTACCTCAGAGAGTTGTAAGGATTAAATGTAAAGTGCTAAGAAGAGTTCCTGGTATAAAAGGAGGTGCTTAATAAATGTTACCTAGAATTAGTATTCACAAAGATACTACTAAAATAAAGGTTTGTCATATATATTGACAGTTCCAAATTTTTCTTTTTTTAAATTTTTTTTATTTTTTTCCAAATTTCTTTCAGTACAAGAAATTCTGTAAATTCAAGATAACATTTTCTTATTTTAAGCAACAATTTCACAATGACAAAGGAATGGTAAGAAATAAGGGAGATTTTAGGCTATCTAATTCTTAAACCCAAACTTGCTATTTCTAAGTTGATTATGAGTTTTTATTTTATTTTTAAAGTTTATTTTTACCTAAATTATTTTTTAAAACGTTTCTATATTTCTTGAATAATACTATGTACAGAGTAAAATGCTGTATATTTAAATGCAATTCAACAAGATTATAATCACAGAAAAAGACCAAACCTTCTTGATAATCCTCAAAAACTGCAGAAGTATTATATACATGTAAACCAGTGTGCATGCATAAGCTACTTCTTCTTGCTGGATTATAGCATATGTAGTAAATAAGGCAATGTTAGGCAATATCTTGTGCTTATGGTGTCCTAAGCAGAGGTGCTGAGTAAAGTATAAAAGAATATATAATTTTTCATTACAACTCTATCAGTGACCTGAGAAGAAAAGATTTGTTGCCAGCCACTCTGAGCCATCTGCTGGTGTTTTTTACTGCTTTCTAATTTGGTGCACATTAGAAAGAATCATCATGAAAAGACTGGTTTTAGTTAGGGGTATATATACACTATAGTTTTATGTCAATAAATACATTTCTGAATGCTTAAGTGTTGCTTTATTTTATATAAAAAATAATCACATTTAAGAAAATTAATATTGGCTTACTATAACATATCCTTGTTTCTTTCTTATGGTATTGTTCCTATTCTCATTTTAAAGATAACACATGGGTTACTTTTTAAATTCAAATTTTATTTCCCTTAGGCAGTTGTTTTGATTATCAAGAGTAGGAAAAACTAACCTGAAGTCTAGGTAAGAACAACTGACTCACTTTGATAAAATAAAAATAATTTCTTCAGTAAATGTTTAGTTGAGCTCCCACTGTGAATAAGATACTTTGTTAAAATTTTGTGAGAGACACAAAACTTAGAAAACATTGTCTATATGCTCAATCACTTGCATTCTCATAAAAGGGATAAAAGTTTAAAACAAATAGTTACAGTTTGAAGGAGAAAATAGAAAAAAACTGTAGTGGTTTTTAAGTTGACCTCTACAATTTTTGTTTAGCTGCAAAGGGTGTGATTTTTAAAACTATAGTATATAATGATATTTAAAAATTGTTGTGCTCTATTTACCCAATGGAATTTAAATACCATAGTAATTTGTTAATACAACCATTAAAATATATATAAATAGAGATAAATACATATATATTAGCAGTTGGAAATTTTACTGCATTCTTTATTCTCATATTTCCTTTTCATTTCCCCCAAAGAATTTTATCCCAAAAAACAAATTTAAATGCTTTAAAACAATTCTTTGATGATTCTGAGTTTCTGCAACAAAATTATCTATAATTTGAATATTTTTGTTTAAAAATGTCTCATTCAAAAAGGTCAAAATGTTTAACACTGTTTTCTGGACTGAGTTAGCATTTGATTATTAGTAGTACACAAATGAAAAAAATCTGTATTGCAGATTTTGATAGAATTATTAATTTTTAAAGTCATTATTTTAAATTTCATCTCAATAAGAAGCATTAGTTATTTATTTTTCAATCAATTAAAATATTAATGGATGGATATTTCTTACTGTTAAAGAGTGTTCAGCATAAATTCTATTATTACACTGTAGCATTACAGATGTATTAAAAAATTTTATTTTTGGCCACCTGGGTGGCTCAGTCAGTTAAAAGTCTATCTTCGGGAGCATATGAGTGGCTCAGTGGGTTAAAGCCTCTGCCTTCGTTCGGCTCAGGTCATGATCCCAGGATCCTGGGATTGAGCCCCGCATCGGGCTCTCTGCTCAGCGGGGAGCCTGCTTTCTCCTCTCTCTCTACCTGCCTCTCTGCCTACTTGTGATCTCTGTCTGCCAAATAAATAAATAAAATCTTTTAAAAAAAAAAGTCTGTCTCCGGCTCAGGTCATAATCCCAGGGCCCTAAGATGGAGTCCCACATCATGTTCCCTGCTCAGCAGGGAGTCTGTTTCTCCCTCTCTCTCTACCCCTCCCCCCAGCTCATACTCTCTCTCAAATAAATGAATAAAATCTTCTTAAAAAACTTATTTTCATAAATAATACTCTAGGAATGGAATATTCATTCCATAAAGTATTTCCAAATCATAGACAAAAACCACATAAAAATCAATCATAAAAATAAGTTTCATTTTTTTAAATAAAAATAAGCTTTAATAATCTATCAGCTAACAACTCCATTGGACACTTCTTCTTGAATTTTGTTGTGATCAAAGAACTTATATTGTTGAAGGACTTGTTATCCAGTTGTTATATTCATTCTTCAGTTAGTTTCTGGGCAGTATACCGAAAAGATTTTATCAATCTTAATAAAAGACTATTAATTATACTGCTAAATCTTTCACTTAGATGTAACTTGCTTAACCAGATATACTGAGAAGGAGTTGGGAGAAATGAAATACTAAGTTCCATATTTTCACATATAAAATAAAATTCTTCTATTTGATCACATGCCATGTTTACATCAAACCATTAGAGCTTGGATTTCGCTTATTAGCTTGCTCAATTCATGGGAAATATCTATCATAAATAACTTAGTGGGCAAACTCAGTCCTCACTGTCAAATTAATTTTCCAAATAAGATTTACTTTCTATATGACTTAATTTTTCACTTCCAGTAAGTACCTTAATACTCATTCCTGTGACAGCTTTCATATGTTTGAATTCCAGTAATACCACATGGATACTTGCCATAAGTCTGTCTCCTCCATTTTGAACAGATGCTTTATATTCTGTACTTTTATGGGTCTTTCCCTCAGGAGCAATACACATTGAAAATAATTGGGTAAAGTCTGCTAAACAAAAGTGGTCATTATCCTGTTCTACAAAGCCCAAATTCAAAATATTCTATTGGGCCAAAATATACTATTTCTTATGCCTCCTTAATTAAGGTAGGCTTCACAGGTAATATTATTTCCAAGTATTCCTTTGTTTTGTATCTCTAAAAGTTTAACACTCTGGGGCAACACACCATGGCAAGAGTCAGGATCCACTGAGAAGGACAGTTATGAAAAATGTTTGGAAAGAACTGGTCTAATGAATATTAGGCACATATAGGGTATGAAAGTGTATGCTTTTGCCCATAATAAGAGATAATATTTCCAACTTTGGAAACGGTTATTAGAAGTTATTTACAAAATAAATGCTGGGGTGGGGGCAGGGTACAGAATAAAACTAGAGAATCAGAAGATCCATCACCCAAACAATAGGAGTTCAAGAGAGGAAAAAACAAAATAGAGGGGAACAAATTATTAAAGACACATTATATTGGAATTTTGCTGAGTTGAGCTGAAAAACAAGATGAGATTGAAAGTTTATTGTGTCAAACACAATAAACAAAGCCCAAAATTTCACCATGAAATTTCAGAACACCAGAGATTAAGAAAAGAAAGACAGGTAACATACAAAGGAACAAGAGTCATCACAGCGTGTAATATGTGAACAGCAACTGTGGAAGCTAAAACGTTGTGGAGCAAAGCCTATAAAATCCTGAAGGACAACGATTTTCAACCTAGAATTCTCTCCCCAGACATGTTATCAATTGAGTGTGAAAGTAAAATAAAGATATTTCCAGACATACATGACTCAAAATTTTACCTCTTCTGCACCTTCTCTCATGAAACAAGTAGATGGTGTACTCTACCAAAACAAAGAAGAAAACCACAAGAGAGTAAGATGTGGAATTCAGAAAAAGGGAAGAAAGAAAGATAAATCTGAGGACATAGTCATGGGTGAACAGCTAGCATCAGGCCAAGAAAGCAACTGATTAAACCTGAAGCAAGGAAAAGAATGTTCCAGGGAAAAATAGAACTGAAAGATTCACTGATGTGTTTGGCCATATGAAGAATAATTTGGGATATTTAGGGGGAAAAAATAGTGACAAACACATAGAGAATGATACAAATGAAGATAAGGGGTAATTATGAATTTCTGTAGCTAGAGTAAGGTAGGGAATGGTATAAAATGGAAACATCATAGTACACTACTTGGCTGGGCAGTGAACAATTATTTACATAATTATATAAAACACTGGATATTGCTACAATTTTTGTTTCAAAATAAAATTTATAATCTGCATTCCTCTACCTATGGTCACAACTCTGAAAGGTGGGCCCTCTCCTCCACCTACTGTTCATATTGTGTTCTGGTAATTGCTTCTCTGACCTTGCCCCTGTCAATCCTAGAGTTGATAATGGCATCCTACTATTATTAGTTCCACTAATACAAGTCCCAGGTGCTTTCTCATCCCTTCTTGCTTCCTTAACTTGGCCTTCTCCTTTGTAAATCATCTCTTCATTAAACTTCTTTAATAATCTCTTTTTCTACTGGGACCCTGAGCAATACGGCATATGAATTAGAATATAAAAATTAAAGTTTTAAGGGATAGCTAAAAACTTTTCAAGTGATCATCTATACATAGATGCATGAGTGGAAAGGAATGGGGCAAGAAACTGTTGTGTATGGTTTTTTAATAGGTTTAATATAAGCCTTGTGCTGTTATTGACCTTTAAATTATAGACTTGCATTATTTTATAGAAATAAAAATAATTCAATAGCATTTTAATTTAAAATAGTAAATCAACCTTAAAAAACTATGTAGCACAAAGGCAAATGAGATTATTTATAAACAACAGATTTTAGAGAGATGAGAGAGACTGAGAAAGTAAAAAGGGGTATAAAGAGGGGGAAGTTTGAAGAGGGAGGGAGAGTGGGTGGGGGAGAGAGAGAGTGAGAACAATGTTAACAGAAGTTGGTGGTTATCCATGGGTGGTAGGATTTCAGATAGTGTGTGTGTGAGTATGCGGTCTAAGTTGTTTTCATTGTGCATGTATATTATGTTTGTAATAGGATAAAAATGTGGGAGAAATTAACCTTCTTTTAGAAATATGTGGTGAGAAAAAAAAATAAAGTGGTCTGTGATCTGAAAAACAATATGAAGTTTTATTACTTTGGGAAACATGTAAATGTGTTTGTAGACTAAAGGAAAAGAAAAATAGGGCAAGAATTTTAGGATGAGGAGGATAAGCAAAGCATGGGAAAGTGTGTTACAGAAATCACAGGTAGTGATATTAAGAAGGAGGAGACAGAAAGGTGAGAGAAAAGTGAAAAATGAATAAATATACGGAAACATTTTGGGACAAAGAGTAGAAAAATTGAGGTTGCTTGTATCAGATTAACTGTCCCTTTTCAGCAAAGAAAGTGGTAGATAAGCTCATACCCAGAGCAGGAATGAATCTTGGAGAAAAATGATTCCTGGACTAACCCCAAGAAATCAATTGTACCCCAATCTTCAGCCTTGATTATAAGGTTAACAGCCGAGTCATTTTGGGTAGGTTATATAATCTCCTAAAGTGTCAATCATTTGCTCATATGTAAAATGAAAATGAAGATGGCACAATTTTGCTTATAGGATTTTTTGGAAACATAATTGTTTCAAATTTTTTTACCTGAAATGTGCTGTATAATACATAAATAGTTTAGTCAGTAAATGGTGTATTAATGAGCTCAGGCTGTCAAAATAAAATACCATAGACTATATGGTTTAAACAACAGAAATTTATTTCTCACAGTTCTAGAGTCTAAAAAGTCCAAGATTAAGTTTCCAGCTGATTTTCTTCCTTGGTGAAAGCTCTTTTCCAGGCTTGGAAACAGTCATCTTCTCGCTGTGTCTTCACATAGCAGAGAAAGGGTTCTAGTGTCTCTTCCTCTTCTTATAAGGGCACCAACTTTATCAGATTAGGGCCTCACCCTTATAAACTCTGATCACCCTTATCACTTCCTCACAAGCCCTATCTCCAAGTCACACTGGGGGCTTAAATTTTCAGCATATGAGCGGAAGGAGTAGGGAGTGGGAGAAGACACAAACATTTAGTCCATGACATGGTAAAGAACTTTTATCTCCAGGGTAAAAGGGAAGGGTGAAGTAGGGAAAGGGCCAACTAGCATCAGAGGAATTAATGTGTTTTAAAATTAGGCTGTTGTGAAGAAAGAAATGTAACCCATTTTTGTTTTCTTTTGCTGGTATAGCCATTAATCACACTTAAATACTTCCCCAAAGAACCTATCCACCAATTTTTAAAGGACTCTTAAAAAAAATAATAAATAACAGAACACTTTTAAAAGGGGGGAAAGATTGGAGGCAACCTGTATGGCTAGATACTGGAATTTAGGGTTGCCAGATAAAATACAATACACTCAGTTAAATTTGAATTTCAGAATCTCATGCAATATTTGGAACATACATATACTAAAAATATTATTCATTACTTATCTGAAATTCAAATTTTACTGGGTGTTCTGTGTTTTCATTTGCTAACTCTGGCAATATAAATAATTATTATTATAAAAGCGTGGCACAGTACAAATACATAGGCTGGCATAATATAGTTAAAAACCTAGAAATAGTCACAACTCCATAAAAGTAATTAATACTTAACAAAGTAGGAGGGGCTCCTGGCTGGTTCAGTCAGTAAAGCATGTAACTCTTGATCTGAGAGTTGTGAGTGCAAACCCCATGTTGGGCATAAAACTTATTTAAAGAAAAAATAAATAAAACAAACAAAGAACAAAGAAAACCAAAAAACAACTTTGTATTTACCTAAAGAATACAAAAACATTCATTCAAATGGATATATGCACCTCTATGTTCATAGCAGTATTATTTACATAGCCAAAATACGGAAGCAGCCCAAGTGCTCATCTGTTGATGAATAGATAAGGAAAAGGTGGTATGTATGTGTATGTGTATATATATATATATATATATATATATACACACACACACACACAATAAAAACTATTCAGCCATAAAAAAGAATGAAATCTTGACATTTGCAATGAATGAACGGAGCTAGAGAGTAAAATGCTAAGCAAAGTAAGTCAGTCAGAGAAAGATCAATATCATATGACTTCATTCACATGTAGAATTTAAGAAACAGGGATGCCTGGGTGGCTCAGTTCGCTAAGTGGCTGCCTTCCGCTCAGGTCATGATCCCAGCGTCCTGGGATCGAGTCCCACATCCGGCTCCTTGCTCGGCAGGGAGCCTGCTTCTCCCTCTGCCTCTGCCTGCCACTCTGTCTGCCTGTGCTCCTTTCTCTCTCTCTGACAAAAAAAAAAAAAAAAAAAAAAAAAAAAAAAAAAAAAAAAAAAAAAAAAAAAAAAAAGAAAAGAAAAGAATTTAAGAAACAAAACAAGCAATGGGAAAAAAATAAGAGAGAAAAAAAAGGACTCTTAATTATAGAGAACAACCTGATGGTTATCAAAGGCAAAAAGGGTGAGGGGATGGGTGAAACAGGTGGTGGGGATTGTCTTGATGAGCACAGGGTGAGGTATGGAAGTGTTGAATCACTTTATATTGTACACCTAAGGCTAATATAACACTGTATATTAACTAACTGGAATTAAAATAAAAACAATTAAAAAACACTTAACAAAGTAGGTATTTCAAACAAGGGGAAAGTACATATAACTTGATAAATGTTACTGAACATATTTACTAGTTAGAAAAAATAAAGTTTGATGCCTACCTCACACTAACAAAAACAATTAGGCAAATGGAGAAGAGTGCTAAATTTAGGAAACAACAACTAAAAGAGTCAAAAGAAAATGTAGATGAATATTTATTTAACCTTGGGGTGTAGAACATCTTTCTAAATAAAAGCAAAGGGAAAAAAATAAATTTTCTTTTTTTTTTTTTAAGATTTTATTTATTTATTTATTTGACAGAGATCACAAGTAGGCAGAGAGGCAGGCAGAGAGAGAGAGAGAGGGAAGCAGGCTCCCCGCTGAGCAGAGAGCCTGATGTGGGACTCGATCCCAGGCCCCTGAGATCATGACCCGAGCCGAAGGCAGCAGCTTAACCCACTGAGCCACCCAGGCGCCCCAAAAATAAATTTTCTACCTAGGAATTAAACACTTGAGTATGTCTTTTACAAATCCATAATAGAGTGGGGGGAAGGGGCGCCTGAGTGGCTCAGTGGGTTGAGCCTTTGCCCTTGGCTCAGGTCATGATCTCAGGGCCCTAGGATCAAGCCCCTCACTGAGCCCGTCATTGGGCTCTCTGCTTGGCGGGGAGCCTACTTTCCCCTCTCTCTCTCTGCCTGATGCTCTGCCTACTTGTGAGCTCTGTCTCTCTGTCAAATAAATAAATAAAGTCTTTTTTAAAAAAGTGGGAAAATGGCAAACATTATTATTGCCTAAAAAATAAGATGCCATTTTTTTCCTGTCAAATCAGCAAATCTATAAAAAATGGTACCACTGAGTACTAGCAAGAGTGCTAAGAAAACAGGGCCCTGATACATTGCTTATGAAAACATAAGCTGGTATATCTAGGCAAAATATCTTTTAGGAATGAAGGGAAAGCAAAAGCATTTTCAGATGAAGAAAATCCAAGAGATTTATGTTGCCATTATACCTACTCTAAAAGAAATGCTGAAGACATTTCCTTAGCATTTCTTTAGGCTGAAGGAAATGATACTAAAGGGAAACTTGGAACTTCAGGAATAAAGGAAAAGCTAAGGAATTGGTAACTATCTGGGTAGGTATTTTTTAAAACTATTTTCATCTTAAATTCCTTAAAACATGTACAACTGTTGAAAGCAAAGGACAGAACATTGTCTGATAAGATTTTCAATGTATACAGAATAATACATACATAAAGGTAATAATTACATTATAACACACAAGCAGGGGAGCAGAATGACTTATATGTTTTTAAGGCTTATACATTTTACTTGAAGGGGTAAGACATTAATTTTAAGTAGTCTATAAATTGTTAGGTATGTATATTGTAATACCTACAGCCATCACTAGAAAAATAATATAAGGAAATACAGCCAAAAGCCAATAAATAAAATGGAATATTAAAAATAATTAAGTATATAAAAGAAGGCAGGGAAAAGAAAATAGAAGAAATAAAAGAGATAGGAAGACAGAAAACAAATAATAAAATTTTAGACTTAAATCCAACTACATTAATAACTGTAATAAACGTAAATGGCCTAGACAACCAATTAAAAGACAGACTGTGAGACTGGGCATAAAAAATAAGAATTAATTGTGTTTTGTCTACAAGGTATCCATTATAAATATAAAGACACAATGAAAAGTGAAAGAACTGAAAAATTATATCATGCAATCACTAAAAAAAAGGCTGTAGTGGCTATATTAATATCAGATAGATTTCAGAACAAGAAATACTAAGGGAGATAAAAGAGATATTATATAATAAAAGGGTCAATTAGCCAAGATGATACAACAATCCTAAATACATATGCATCTAATAATAAGAGTTTCAAAATACATGAAGTAATAGAAATGAAAGGGAAAAAACAGCCAAACCACAACTACAGCTGAAGACTGCAATACCCCTTCTCTCAGTAAATGATAGACCTAGTAGACAGAAAAATCAGTAAAAAAATAAAAATAAAAATAAAGACTAATCAACATTTTAAAAGTACTCTACGCTACAACAGAAC
This sequence comes from Mellivora capensis, assembly GCA_004024625.1. Classification (NCBI taxonomy): domain Eukaryota; kingdom Metazoa; phylum Chordata; class Mammalia; order Carnivora; family Mustelidae; genus Mellivora; species Mellivora capensis. The sequence continues at coordinate 154,628 of PISX010001884.1, read as the reverse complement.
ACACATTCTTTTCAAGTGCACATGAAACACTCACCAAGATAGACCATATTCTGAGCCACAAAATATTCTTAATAATTGAAAAAAAAACGAAAATAATTACTTTTTTTTGTTTTGGTTGTAAAATAATTTACTAAAGGCACTATTTGTTAAACATCAAACTAATTTGTTACCAGTAAGGTACATCATTGTAAACATGACAAAATGATTTCAAGAGATACATGGCTAGTAGGTAAACAATACAATTTTTTTTAAGTGACAGCTACCTAATAATACCAACTGCTAGTAGGGATACAAAACTACCTAATAATACCAACTGCTAGTAGGGATACAAAATAACTGGAACTCTTATTCATTCCTGGCAGGAATGCTTAATGGTAAAGCCATTTTAGAAAACAGTTTGGTGGTTTCTTATACTGTTAAATATATACTTAACATGAGACACAGTAATCTCACACTCAGGCATTTATTTGAGAGAAATAAAAACTTATGTTTCCATGAAAAAAACGGTGCATAAATGTTTATAGTGGTTTTTTTCATAGTCATTAAAAACTAAACACCCACATGTCATTTATATGATGAATGGATAGAGAAACTATAGAATACTATTCAGCCATAAAGAAGACTGAATAACTTCTCAGTCTCAGTTAAAAGATAACTGAGGCTTATTAAAGATAAACTGAGGCTTATTAAAAAATTTAATAAATAATATAACTTAATTTAAAAATTAATAATTCTAAAAATAATTTAATAATAATTATTTTAATAAGTAAAAAATTTACTTGAGCAAAATCAATTATAATTGGATAGTGCCAAAAAGGACATGGTTAGGAGTACTCCACCAACAGAAACTAGGAGCAAGACTTCCTAAGAGAAAATGCAGAAACAAACAAAAAATTATTTGGCTATAGGGATGCTTTATTTGGGAAAGCCTAGTTGGCTGGTTGTGATCATCCATCCTAAGATTTAGATTTCTCACCCTCTAGGCATTTACAGACTTAGGTTTTGGTTTGCTCATATAGACTGCCAAGGCATTAAAGCCACCTCCATCTGATGGCCTCTCTAATTAATTTAACACATGCAACAACATGAATGAATCACAAATATGTTAGACAAACTGAACAAAACCAGACTCAAAAGGCTACCTAATCTATGATTCCACTAATATGATATCTGAAAAGATAGGACAGGACTAGAAATCAGAGTGCGGTAGTATTTGCAAAGGATCAGGGTCAATTTGTAAAGGGGTTGCATGAGGGAATTTGGGGGAGTAACGGAACTGTTCTTTATCTTGATTGTAGCAGTGGTTTACTGGACTATATATTTGTCCAAATGCATAGAACTATATACCAAAAAGAGTGAATTTTACTGTACATAAAATTTAAAACATCAGCTTAACGTTTTTAAAAAATTTGGATAAAATAAAAGGCAATGAACTTATCTTCTCAGGTTACTTGAGGATTTTTTTCCCCATGTTTTCTGCCTATGGTCAGTTATCAAAACATGAACCAAAACCAAACCATGTAAGCCTTGTTTATTCTGTTAACTTTAGGTGATTGCTAGCAGAAGAGGAATATGCTAATCATCAAAATCCACAGATAATCCTAAAGCACAATTTTACCTTCTCTTCACAGTCTCTGAGCTACACTCAAAACCTCTTTCCACAACTGCCAAGGAGGCTTGATTGAGTTTCAGCATTATTTCCAGACCTCTCCAAGTGGAGCCATTAATAATCAGTGAAATGGCCCAAAAAGAGCACTGAAAGGAACACAAGTTTCAAGAATCTGCTAACTGCATCATCAGTCTCTGATTGATTGAGAACTGAATATCAAGGCCATGGTACCTCTGCCTGTTTCACACACCTACAACACTCTGAAGCAGGAATGAACCTATAACAATGACATCAAGATATTGCATGACCCTAAGGAGACAAGGTGAAGCTGGCTCAGTCTGGAGCTGTGTTGGTTGTCATCCATCAATCTGCAAAGTCAGGAACATCCATAGTCAGAGCCTCTGAAAACCAGATCCAGTTTAGACTTGTTTCCAAGGGACACAGGTGATTATTTTTTATCTCCTAACGTTATAGTTTAACTAATTCACTAATGATTAAGGCAATTTGAAAGACTGAGCAGGCCCCACTAACTAAATGGCTGCTGCACTTTAGTTAACATGCAAGGAGTGTCCACTGCCTGCAGCTAGCTAATAATGCATTATAATTAATAGCACTTGGAAAAAGTGTCCTGTCAGCAGGAGCCCAGAGGTTGTTTTCCTAATGCTCCAAGATGATCTCCATCAGGCCTTCTCTTGTTTCATCAGATAAGTGATTGTGCTGTCCTTACTCTGATTCTTTTAATTCTAAAAGTAATTTGGTTCTGATTCCAAAACCTCACAGAATTTTCTTCATTAGCATTTTCTTGAACTGACATGTGGGTTGCTGTGGTGATAAAAGTGAATAACCACCTTCTTATTTACTCATCTTCAACCCTGCCTTGCAAAAGCACATCTATCTCAGCAGGAGGGCTTCAGCAAGCAAAACCCAGGGGAAGTTAGGACAATGATTCATCCACCGTGGTATAGATTTCTTCATTTGCTTACACTGCCTCATGCTCTTCTAATTGTTTTTTTTTTTTTATTTTTTTATTTCCTTGTGTATAGGATCTGCTTTGCCCCACTATTCTTAATTGGTGCTAAGAAGACTATTTTGTGTGTTGGGAAATCAATCTTGAATGTCCTAGGCAATTAACTATTACATAACCTAACACCACTTTGCTGGAATAAGAAACAGATGATGATGATGAAATCAGAGCAGTTCAATGAAAGCCAAGAAAATAACAACAAATAATTGCATGACAACATGGCCAAAGACCCATCTTCATCTTCATTAATATTTTTGGAAATTCAGTGCCCATCTCTAGATGCCCCTTCCCATCTCTGCCATCCGCCATTGCCCAACCACATTCCAGCACAGGGGAGGGATGAATGAGGTACATGTCCCTCACACCACAGATTCCAAAAGCAGAAAGCATCTAAATCATGTAAATATGATAGAACTATCAGAAGGGGGGGAAATGGGAGATGAGTTTATATATATATATATATATATATATATATATATATATATATATACAATGAAGTAAGAATCATTGTTCTCTTGGCTCTGCAATTGCATAAATTTTCATTTTTTGTCAAGTTAGAAATTAGATACAAAGAAAACCTCTAATAACTTTGGCATTGGGTCAGCTGGCAGAGAGTCTAGTTGTGTGGTCTGTGTCATGGGTTAGAGTGTTCTCTGAATGTCAATTAGGTCAGTAGTGTTAATAGTGGTTAATAGTGCTGTTCAGGTCTCCTCTGATGATTTTTCCTCTACTTGTTCTCTGATTACTGAGAGAAATTTTGAAATCTCCAACTGTAACTGGATTTGCCTAGTTGTAAAACCTATGCCACCCCCATAGATACTCCTCCCTGACATTTTTTACCATTCTAACCTCTACTGTTATAATCGCCATTTTAAAAATAAGGAAACAGACACAAGGAAGGGTAAGTAAATTAGGTAAGGCCACTTGGATTGCAGATTGGGGTAGTTTGCTCCAGAGTCCTTGCTCTTCACCCCCATGATATGCTGAACTCTGTCTCATCTGTGAATTTCAAGAGCAGGTAAGATGAGGCCATGACTTTATGTGCCCTTTACAAGGTATTTGTGGTACAAGCCAACTTCCGGGGTTGCTCAAATGCCATCCCAGCCTCCACTTTCCCATCTCCACCACTCAACACAATCTTATCCTCCCTTCAAGGAGCACTGGAGGGGACACTCTAAAGATGTGTTGTTAGGAAATACAGCTTTCACTGGGTCTGAAGAAGGTAAAAGATCTTACTTTGGCATGAAGGCCTATATGGAGTTATGTCTTTCTTTCCAGCTTCTCTCAGTTCTTAGCTACCTTAGCTTTATTCCCTTCCAGGATGTTTGTGTGAATAGGTCTGAATCCTGCCTTAAGAGGGTCCCCCTGCCCTGGAGAGGCCTGGAGGTAGGGACTTAAAGCCAACATTACTCTGGGGTTTAGCAATTCACCTGTCCTTGCTTCTTTTTGTCATCAGTGTGGTAAGACCTTAAAGGTCAAGTAGGAAGTGTGGGCTTTGAGAAATGGGCGATGAAGACCTATTCAGATTTGGCCTTAGGTTAGAAAGGCAAAAGGAGTCCTCCTCCTTCACTCACAGTTCACCTAGTTTAGCAAGGCCAGGATGTCTTGGGGTCAACAGGAGTTGGGGTTAAAGTTATACAGGAAAAAGCAATGTATATTCTCCTGGAATATGTCCTCTGTGCATGGATCTCTTAAGGAAACTGTAATGGTGAGTGGTTGGCCACCTCTTTTTTCTTCAGAGAAAAATCTACACCATAAGACTGCCCGTGGGAATGGAATAACCATTTCTAATGAAAGAAATGTAAATCTTCATTCAGTATATGGCTAAAGAAATGTTCCATTGTATGCCTCAGAGATTTTTTTTTTCAGTCCTGAGGGTCCTTCCAGTTCAGATTAGGGCAATCTTTGGATCCAATGAAAAATAAGCTGAAATCTCAGTGAAGGCCAGTGCATTTGATATCTTCAAAGCAAGAGATGACCCATCACTCTCTTCAGTCAGTTGAGGAAGGGCTATGAGATCTAAGTCTTAAGGTCATTGTCTGGCATATAGTTAATGCTCTATGAGTGTTATTGCAAAACTAGTGAGACACTGGTCAAAATACCAGAGTGATAAATTATTTTTCAATGATGAAACATAGTTGTCAAGCAACCTGGATACTCCTGTTGACCTAACCTGATCCCAAGGGAAGCCAAAACAACATGGTTCTCAGTAAATAAGGAATGCTAGCAAGTGAGGGGAGTTGTTAATGATTTAAGTATCTTATAGCATTAGGCTCTGAGATTGTTTCAGATTGGAACATTCCTGCTATAGTCATATTAGTAAATTTATCAGGCAAGAATTATGGGCCTAGAGGGTCATTTGGTCTGTACTAATCTATTGTAGTAGTTATGATAATGCTATAATAATAACTTGGTAAGCACTTATTATGTCCTTCATAAAGATAAATATTCTCTCATTTATTCTTCATGACAATCCTATAAACTAAACACTATCACAGATAAGGAAACTAAGATTTAGAAAGATACACATGGTCCCTTTGGGATTTTGCCCTCATAGTTTTCTTGCCAGGAACACACATTTGTCAGTCCTATACATCCCTCAAGACTTAGTTCTAGTGCCCCCTATTCTAGAAACTAGGTTCCAACTCCCCTTCTTGGAGCTGCTTCTAAGCTAGGCATCCTTCCTCTCTTCCCCCAGTTCTCTGCTTTACCTCTGCAAAGCACTTGCTATATTAAAATTTCTCAGCTGTCTCTAAGGCAGGCTGCATCTTGTCATGACTAAATCTTTCTTTCTTTCCAAAGATGCTCAATATCTGGCAGCAATTATTATTCAGTAGAATGAATACTATAACTAGTATTGAGTAGATGCTCAAATATTTGGGGAATCACAAATTAGATGATGGTAAAGCCTTTAAGTATTAAATGAGTGACTGGGTTAAGAACTCCTCAAGGTGCCTTCTAATCCTGAGACTATAGTTTTGAGACTCAGATTTGAGCCTACCTGGCTTGAGTAGATAATGTTGATCTTCACTGAGAAAAGAGAAGTGGGTTCAAGAGGAAGATAAGGAAGTCAGTTCTGAATTCAAATGTCCCCACCCCCCAAAATTGCCCCTTCAAAGTTGGTAAACTCATCTAAAAGTAGAAGACCCAAACATTTTCTTAAAGGAAAAAAACAAAACCCATAATTATTATAATGCTATCCTATCTGATACCACTTCTAATTAAATCTCTACATAGTTCTTTTTTTTTTTAACAAATAATCCAATGTAAATAATATCTTCAAAGAATAAACTGCTTAGTTGTATATACAGATTATATCTTAAAGGACATGAAAATGCTATATAGGAAGAGATAAGAGACAGGCCACAGAGTCAGCCCCCCTCTGTTACCAAATGGCTACTACAACAATAGCAGTGGGCTTCTGCTAGGCTCCATTCACAACCCTCATGCACTGCTTGGAACATTTGGAACAACATATGGAACAATGGAACAACATACTGATTATTCCTGTGACCTTCACCAAGGTGTCTCATGCAGTAGTCATTCTTTTCTGCGGTCTAAGGGCCTCATGAATTGTAAATCAGTTCAAAACTGATAAGCACTTATCAATTCCCACTTAAACTCTGTTCCAAACCATAGTTGTTTCTATTAGTCCAAAATCTGTCATAAACCTTTCACTCTAGGAAACCCATAGTGAGAATTTCTCTCAGTAGTAAGCATATTTGTTTCACTTAAACCTTGGAAACAAGCTTAGCAAAATGTAAAATGATTCCTTTTGTCTTGTTTTTAATGTCTCTTTATTGCAGGAAAAATATTTTGAAGGGTCTCTGGTAGAAGGTAGGTTTTGATTGCCAATACCATAATCTAAATTTCACCACAAATACTGACTGATTCAAAAACAGCAAAAGAGAGTGGTCTCCAATTACCTATTATAGAGCCAAGTTTAATCTGGTATTGTGGGCATATTAAACTCATTTGTGGAATTGAATACAAGATAATACACTCATGTTCTGAATCAAATCTATAATTTCAAGTTGAGTTTGCCAATAACAGTGTTACTGTGGTACAAATTCAAAGTTTAACATGCCTGTGTTCACGTGCTTTCCAAACACATTTCAGAGTCCACTTGTTGTACAGATAAGCTCTGAAATCTGCTATTTTGGATTTTATCCAAGAAACACTCTGCAACCAAAAAGGGGTTTGGTTATTTTAATCACCTCTCCTTAAGCAATCCATTTCTTTTAGCCCTAAATGTTGAAAACTAGTTCATTAATTTCAACCAAAATCTGCCTCCCTGAAATTTCTTCCACTTTTCAGGTGAGAACACCTTCCAGGTAAAAGCTTCAAGGGCCCAATTTCAGCCTATTATGAAGAATGATTTTGGGTGGGGAGGTAGGGTGGGGAGGGCCAGAGGAAGAGGGAGAGAGAGAGTCCTAAGACACAACCTGAGATCATGACCTGAGCCAAATCAAGAGTCAGATGCTTAACCAACTGAGCCACCCAGGCGCCCTAAGAATGACTTTCTAACAATTCAAGGGCTTCAGTGGACAGTGAGTTCCCTATCAACATGACAACTACATCAATTGAGTACACATGAATTGCACATACTACTATGTGCTAGACACTCTTTTAAGTGCTTTGCCTATCTTCAATCTTTCATCGCGACAACACCTTTAAGTGAGTGCCATTATTTATTCCATTTTACAGATGAAACAGGCACATGGGTTTGAAACAATGTGCCCCAAATCAGACACACAGATAGTAAATGAATAGAGCCAGGACTCAAATCCAGGCAGTTTAAATCCACTGACCATACTGCAAAGCCCTATGATATGAGATCAGCACTGGACACAGATAATTCCAGCAGCAGAGGATGTTTGAACTAAATGACATTTGGAGTCTTTTCCAATCATGAGAATATATCACACAGAATTTTCATGCAATGTGAACATTTTCACTTAACCACTCCTTCCCCAGAACCTAAAATAGTTACCCCTCTAATGTGCTCCCTTGGATGCTTGTACTTCCTCTATAATGACACCTACCCAATTGCTTTACAAAACTAAACTTCCTCAGAATAAGGACTATTTCTGCCTTCTCTTTTTTTTTAAACGATTTTATTTATTTATTTGACAGACAGAGATTATAAGTAGGCAAGAGAGGCAGGCAGGGAGAGAGGGGAGGAAGCAGGCTCTCCGCGGAGCAGAGAGCCCAACGTGGGGCTCGATCCCAGGACCTTGGGATCATGACCTGAGCCGAAAGCAGAGGCTTTAACCCACTAAGCCACCCAGGTGCCCCTCTCTCTTTTTTTTTAAGATTTTATTTATTTATTGGACAGACAGAGATCACAAGTAGGCAGAGAGGCAGGAAGAGAGAGAGGAGGAAGCAGGCTCCCCACTGAGCAGAGAGTCCAATGCGGGGCTTGATTCCAGGACCCTGAGATCATGACCTGAGCCAAAGGCAGAGGCTTTAACCAACTGAGCCACCCCGGCGCCCCTATTTCTGCCTTCTTAATCATTATATCCTGAATATCTAACACAGTGTCTGGCACAAAGTTGGCAGTGAATTTGTTCAGCAAGTGAATAAAAGATATAACAAATCATTAACATCAGTAATATCCCATTTTTCTACAATTTAGTCTTGCTGCAGAACTAGACTCTAAAATGAAGACTAGAGGAAAACAGATACACACTAGAAATTAACTGTATTTTAAAAGCATATTCCATATCCCTTTCTGCTTACTGTATGTTGCTTACTGAAATATGTATGTATATATTTAACAAGAAGAGATTAGTTAAATAAATTACTCTGTTCACACAGTAGAATATTGGACTTCTATTAAAAACGATGTTGGAAAAATAAGTTAATCACACAGAAACACATTTTCAACACGCTAATTTTTTAAAAAAAGTTAACCAATAAACCCACTTTTTGTTCATTTGAGAAAAGAAAAAAGAAAAAAATTAAATGGTATTTATACATAAACATTACTGGAAGGATGTGTTATAACCCTAAGTAGCAATAATGTTTTTGTCTGTTACAGAATTGGAGATGAATTTTTCTTTTTACATGTGAAGTTTTTTGTATTTCATTTTTCTTTATGTTCTAAATTTTCCACAATGAACATGTAAAGAAGAAAAATAAAGAGTTGTGGGTTTTGTTTCATTTTTGCTAAATACAAATGAATTACTTACATAAAATAATTAGAAAGGAACAGGTTCAACTTCTACCCTGTACTCAATTTTCTCTTTTTTCCCAATACTTTTTAAAAAATTTTATTTATTTTTATTTGACAGAGATCACAAGTAGGCAGAGGCAGGTAGAGAGAGAGTGAGGAGGAAGTAGGCTCCCTGCGGAGCAGAGAGCTTTGGGTGGGGCTCCATCCCAGGACCCTGGGATCATGACCTGAGAAGGCAGAGGCTTTAACCCACTGAGCCACCCAGGAGCCCCTTTTCCCCCAATACTTTAAATGAAATGCCATATGTGACTTTGTGTAAGGGGAAGGGGTGGCTCTTGGGAAATACTTTTTCAAAGTGGAAACAAAGTAGAAGACCATCCTCACCCAAACTTGACTGACATATTCAGAGGCTAACTGTGCTGGCATGAATTTCTTCATGGTTTTGCCTTTCTCTGTGCATTGTAATAATGATACTAACTCCCCAATGAAGTGATTTAAACAAACAAGAAAGCAGTAACAAATCCTGTATAACAGCGTACAGCTAAAAAGAAAAATGAGAGCTAGATGCAGAAATGGAAAAAAATAAACAAGTTTAAGGCAGTGATAGTTCCTGGCCTAGAACTAGGTATTTTATGGGGGAATCATATACAAAAATTCCAGGCCAAAAAAAAAAAAAAATTCTAGATGTTTTCTTCAGTTCTTATTTTTACCCTCCAGTGATTCCAGATTTGGCAACTCCTGAAAAATGTTATGCCAATATTCTAACTTCTTAATTTATTCTTTCGCCATAACAACAGGAAAGAAAGGGTGGAAAGAGACAAGGGAGTAGGATAAGAAAGAAGATAGAAGGTGGTGAGCAATGCTGGCTGTTGGTCCTTGCAATAGAATCCAATTGTCAACTGATACAAATAATGGTTAGGAAATTTAAAAAAAAAAAAAAAAGGAGGGAGAGGTGCATCTGTGAAGGAGGATGTGCCTGCAAGTCATTGAAAACTGGCTTTCTTCCCATCTATTTGGGAAAGGACTGAAGTTTGATGACCAAAATCGGGAGTAGGAATAAAAAGTGTGGAGGTAACACTCCAAATGACAGCATGAGGTAATCAGAAGATAAACAGCTCCATATCTCCATACCTTGGAGTCATATGAGCAATAACCTGGGGTGGGGGGGGCAACTGGGTGGCTCAGCAGGTTAAGCCTCTGCCTTCGGCTCAGGTCATGATCTCAGGGTCCTAGGATCGAGCCCCCCATTGGGTTCTCTGCTCAGTGGGAAGCCTGCTTTCCCCTCTCACACTCTCTACCTGCTGCTCTGCCCACTTGTGATCTCTTTCTCTCAAATAGATAAATAAAATCCTAAAAAAAAAAAAAAAGAAAGAAAACAAAAAAACCTGGGAACCAGGTCCACCTACCCTAAGGACCCACCTCTGCACAGATAGGAAAGATATGAGGCCATTTTCTGATGAACACTGGACTTAAAATCATACATGAGATGTTCTATGTGCTAGCAGCTTGACTTGAATAAATTTGTGCATATGCCTGCCAACTACGGTTCCTGAAGTTCTCCAGAGTCCCCCCAGGGGAGAGCACTCCTTGGTGAGATATATACTAAATATTTAGTGAGATTTTATGTAAAATGACATATTTTTTCTAGTTTCTTAATGAATTACAAAATCACTCTTGCCTGCTTTCCTTCTCACTGAGCAAGTCTCTCTTTCTTTTTTGAAATTGGCATCATCACATCCCATACTAATTTACCTGTTCAGCTCTCCACAACAAAGGTATACCTGGTCCAAAATGCCAGGAGTGTTAATGTAGAGAAACCCTAGCTTATATATATATATGACTTCATTTATATTTTCTGAGTGCCATTTTATTCATCTGTAAAATGGAAATAAAAATATCCCCAAAGTATTTACTGATCCGTGAAAATACGAATTTGGGGGGCACTGGGGTGGCTCAGTCATTAAGCGTCTGCCTTCGGCTCAGGTCATGATCCTAGGGTCCTGGGATCCAGGCCCACATTGGGCTCCCTGATCCTCGGGAAGCCTGCTTCTCCCTCTCCCACTCCCCCCACTTGTGTTCCCTCTCCCACTGTGTCTCTGTCAAATAAATAAATAAAATCTTTAAATATAAATACACATTTTTTATTCAAGACCACCTACCTCATACGCAATAATACTAAACATTACTAAATCTTGGACGTAGATATCTAAATGTAGTTACCTTTGTGCTGTATTACAATCTTGGTACTTGCTTAATGTCTATGGTTCTACTTGTACTCCTGACTCCCTTTGTTCCTGAGCATGGTAATTGTACTCCTTGACTCTCATCTTTTTCTGCCTGGGTTCCTTACCTATTCTGTCTGCTAATATTGTCTTCCCTTGTGTCATCATTTGACCCTTACTGTTCCTTGGCTCTATGTGAAGCCCAAGGAATAGTGTTAGAGGTTGAAATTCTTTCATGCATTACAGAATTTTATGTATACAAGAGAATAAATTTCAGGATATAATTCTTTTATAATTCTTTAAAATGAACTTTTCTTTTTGTTTTCTTAACATGCTTATCATTAAAACTTTTAAAAAGACAGCAACAAAAATATTTGAAACATTTAATCTCCAAACCTAGAAATATCTCTGCCATTATTTTGTCTTTTTTCAATGCATGTTTTTTTCTTCCATTAAAAAATGTTGTGAGGGATGCCTGGGTGGCTCAGTTGGTTAAGCCACTGCCTTCGGCTCAGGTCATGATCCCAGGGTCCTGGGATCAAGTCCCACATCGGGCTCCTTGCTCAGCGGGAGCCAGCTTCTCTCTCTGCCTCTGCCTGCCGCTCTGCCTGCTTGTGTTCTCCCTCTCTCTCTCTCTCTCTGACAAATAAATAAATAAATAATCTTTAAACATTTGAAAAAAATAAATAAATAAAAAATGCTGTGAGGGGCGCCTGGGTTGGCTCAGTGGATTAAGCCTCTGCCTTTGGCTCAGGTCGTGATCCCAGGGTACTGGGATCGAGCCCCACATTGGGCTCTCTGCTCAGCAGGGAGCCTGCTTCCCCCCACTCTCTACCTGCTGCTCTGCCTACTTGTGATCTCTCTCTCTGTCAAACAAATAAATATTTTTTTAAAAAAGTGTTGTGATGTTAACACTCTTCTGTAATTTTTTCCCATTAAGTAATACATTGGGAACCTCTTTCCTTTCTCTAGCATCACTTTTAATGCTCCATAGTAATCCAGTATACAAGTATATTAATTTATTTAACCAACTCTATATTGCTGGGTAATTAGGCTGCTTCCAATTTTTACCTTCTACAAATATGTCCTTCTAAATATTTTTAAAGCAAATCTTTGAGCATTCTTACCACATTCTTACCAAAAACTGGGATACATGAATCAAATGACATGCAAAAGTTCTGAGTTTTGACACACAGTGTCAAATTGAATGGGAATTTTACTTCAAATTAATGACTTTTTTGGTTAGTAGGGGTTCATAAGCCATGGGACATTCTTCATCCAGGTTGGTTTCTCACTATAGTGGCTTCTCATCACATATCTGTGAAATGAAAGCCAAAATAAGGCTAGCAATTGGTGTTGATTAGTCAGTACCATCATCCCTACTGTTAGCTAGCTTTGAGTAATCCTGAGATCCAATTCCACTGAACTTTAGTGATTATCACATAGTACTAAAAACAATATGGAGACTAAAAACTGCCTACCTTGAAAGTGTTTATAATTTAGTGTTCACATATAGTTATTACATAATACAAAATGTGGTAAGTTCAATAAAAAAAATTACAAAGTGTTATGGGAAAAGGAATATTTCTGAATATAATGTTTGGGAGGTTTACATAAAGGAACTGGAATTTAATCTGGACTTTGATAAAGATGAGGTCAGACTTTGACTGGCAGTGGGCAGAAAGGCATCTTGGGTATGAAGACATACAAAGTAAAATGCCCAAGGACAAGAAGGTGCGTGACATTCACAACAAAGGGAAGGGGGGGGGGCAGCAATTGAGATGTCTCATGAGTATGGTTAATGTAAGGCAATAATGGGAGATACACCAGGGAAGCAGACTGATAATCAAAGTTTAATACATTGCTGAGAAGCAGAAACTATATGGAGGGAAATAGGGAGTTAATGAAGGGGAGAGATATGTTGCTGAAAGGTTAGTGTGTCAGCAATGTGGATCACAGAGGCACCTCGTATTGGGAAGTACGTAGTAGTCCCGTAAGAAGTAAATAAGGATCCCCATCCCCTCCAAAACCCACAGTTTGTTTCTCAGGGAGGGCAGTAGGGGGTTGGGTGAGCCTGGTGATGGGTATTAAGGAGAGCACGTATTGCACGGAGCACTGGGGTGCATGAACAATGAATCTTGGAACGCTGAAAAAATTTTTAAATTAAATTAAAAAAAAAAAAAAAGAAGAAGTAAATAAGGACCTGGAAAGTAAAGGGGCAGGTAAAGAGGCATACTGTGAGGCAAAGAAAATGTATAGCTGAAACTCGTTAAGTTACATAGGATATAATAACAAAAGGAAGAGTGAAAACTGGCAAAATTAAAAAGCTGAATTTGTAGTCTGTGTTCCCCTACACATGCACCCAAGTTTTTTCCTAAATAAACATCCAATTGTCAACAGACTGTTCACCTGTTTATTTAGCTTTATTTGAAAAGCACCAGCACCACCTGGTGACAATATTTCAGACTGCCCCTCCCTAACAGTCCTGATTCCTTCTTTCAGTTGTTTTTTTTTTTTTTGAAAAAATTCCACACATACATAAAAGTTGAAAGAATACTAAAATAAACACCCTTATACTATCACCTATATTTACCATAAGTTAATGTTTTGCTACACTGGCTTTATTTTTTTCTATATGTATTTATATACTAAACCATTTGAAAATAAATTATAGACACAAAAACACTTAAGCTCCAAAATTTTCTGCATCAATCTCCTAAGAAAAGGATATCCTCTACATAAACACAGTATCGCTACCTGAGCTGAAAAATCAACAATTTTACATCATTGTATAATAAGCTATATATGTTCAAATTTTCCCAGTTTTCATAAAGATGTATGTTTTTTATCCAAGATCTAATCAAGATTTATACTTTGCAATTGGTTGTTGTTTCTAAGGTCTCTTTTAATCTAGAACAATAGAACAATTTTCACTACCTTTTTTTTTTTTTTCACTTCTCATGACATTGCCACTTTTGAAACATCCAGACCAGTTAACTTAGAAAATGTCCCATATTCTGAATTTGCCTGATTATTATCCCCATGATTAGGTTCGTAATAAACATTTTGGCAAGAATAATTCATAGGTGACTCTGTAGTTTAATTGCGCCTCTTCAGGAAAAGTTAATGTCAGCTTGTTCTACTACTGATGTCATGAAGTTTGATCACTTGGTTAAAGTCGTGTTTGCAAAATTTACCCCCTATAATTAATGTCATGAGTGCAGTGTTACTTTGTGACCACGTGAATATCTTCACTCCAACAAATCTTTACACAAAGGTTTTGACATACATTGACACCCCTTACCTATACCAATTATTACACTGGAAATTGCAAAATGATGATTTTCTATCTCTATCATTCTTTTAACATTAATTATTAAAGAGAAACAAAAATAAATTAACCTACCTATAAATCAAACTGATAAGGGAAAACAATGATTCAAGCAGATTTTGACCAAGTATTCTGTACATCTTTAGTGAGCTATATTTCAAAGACAAAAAGAACAGAAAATGAAATTTTAAATTTTACTTAGTGGTACATTATTAATAATCCTATAGGTATCATAATTCTGAAACTTTTCATGTAATTATAGAATAAAACAAATAAGCAGATATAGTCATAAAATTAGGACCCAGGATTTCACTGTAAGAGCAAAAAAATACACATATAAAACAAAATCAGGTGAGGAAAAAATGCTATAATGTTACATTTAAATTAGAATTATCAATACTAACCATGATTTAAGAAAAAAAAATTACTTCTTAGTTAAACAAATATACTGCAGTAGCAATAGCATAGCTAGCTCCCAGATCTTGGTTTCTCATGTGCTTACTAGCCATTTGTGTATCTCCTTTGTGAAATGTCTGCTCAAATCTTCTACCTATTGTTATTGGATTGATGGAGTGGAAGGACTTTTTGTATTCTAGGTAAGAGTTCATTATCAGATCTATGTTTGTGAATATTTTCTCTCATTGTATGGCTACATTATTTATTTTCTTAACAGTTTTTTGTTTTGTTTTATTTTGGGGTTTCCTTGTGTGTGAAGGGATGGAGGGAGGAGCAGAGGGTGAGGGAGAGGGAGAATCCCAAGCAGGCTCCACACCCAACGCAGAGCCCAATGTGAAACTCAAACTCAGAACCCTGAGATCATGACTTGAGCCAGAATCAAGAGCTGGACACTTAACCAACTGAGCCACCCAGGCACCACTTAACAGTGTTTTTTTGATGAATAATTTTTAATTATAGTGAAGTCCAACTTACCCATTTTTTCTTTTATGGTTATTGCCTTTTTGTGTTCTGCCCAAAAAACTTTTGCCTACTCACAAAACACAGATACTCTCTCAGATCTTTATAGCTTTAGTTTTAAGAATTTTTTTCAATTTAAGTAAGTCATTTGAGTTTCAAAAAAATCTTTATAGCTTTACTTTTTATGTATTAGTCTATGATCTATCTAGAAAAATTTTTTGTTTATGATACGAAGTAAGCATGAAGGTTAATTTTTCTATATAGGTATCCAATTATTCCAAAATTACTTGTTAAAAAGATTTCCCTTTACCTATCAAATGACTTTGGCATCTTTGTAAAATCAAATACCTGTATAATTGTGAGTCCAATTCTCTCTCTTCTGTCCTCTGATTTACATGTCAATTCTTATGCTAGTACCATACAGCTTTGATTACTATAGCTTTATAGTAGTCTTGAAATAAGGTCTTTCAACTTTGCTCTTTTTCAAGATGCTTCGAATATTATAGATCCTCTGCATTTCCAAGTAAATTTTAGAAAAAGTTTGTCAATTTCTACCAGAAGCATGGTGGAACTGTGGCTAGATTGTGCTGAATCTACAATTAGTTTGGGAAGAACTAACGTTTGAGTCAGTTCAATGAACATGGTATGTATTTCCATATAAAGTAATCCTTTTTCTCAGCAAGTTTTCATAGTTTTCAATGAAAATATCTTGCATTTCTTTTATTAGACTTTCAACTTTTTTGATGCTATTGTGAGTAAAGTTAATTTTTTATTTTTTTTCTAGTAGTTTAAAGTAATATATGAAAATCGCATATTAACCTTGTATCCTGAAATTTTCTAATAGGCATTTTGTAGATGTCTTAAAATTTTCTCTGTAACACCTGCCCCAAAAAGCAGGACAAAAAAACAAAAACAAAAACAAAAACAAAAACAGGTTTTCTCTTCTAATCTTTATGCTTTTCATTACTTTTTCTCATCTTATTGGAAGGGCTAAGATCTTAAAGACAATGAGTATAAATAATGAGAATGGGTATTCGTGCCTAATTCTTAATCTTTGGGAAAGTATTCAATATTTCACCATTATGTAGTACTGTTAGTTTTTCATATATACCATTTTCACATATTCCATTTATTAGATTGAGGAAGTTCTCTTTTTATTTCTAGTTTCTGAGAGTTTTTAATAGCAAATGAATAAACTTTATCAAATGCTTTTTCTGTATCTATTGAAATGACAATATTTTTTTTTCCTTTTTCTGTTAATATGGTGACTTACTTTCACTGATTTTCAAATATAAAGCAAACTTTTAATCCTGGGAATAAAACTGAATTGTCACCAAATATTATCCTTTTTATGTATCATTGGATTTGATTCACTAATAGTTGATTATGGATATTTGTGTTAAGATTATTGGGGATATTGATCTATAATTTTCTTTTCTTATAAGGTCTCTGTTAGGTGTTGTATTGGGTTGTGCTGGCTTCTTAAAATGAATGGGAAAGTAGTAGTTCCTTTATTTTTTGAAGGAATTTGTTGGGATCGGTTTTATATCTTCCTTAAATGCTGGATAGAATTAAAAAATAAAACCACCTGGACTTGGGAGTTTTGTTATGGGAAGGTTTTTAATAATGAATCCATTTTTTAATGGAAATAGGATTATTTAATCATGTCTCAATTTAAGTTTTCTTTTGTCCATTTTAACCAAGATGTCAAATGCATTGCTTTAAAGTTGTTTAAAACATTCTCTTATTATCCTGTTAATTTCTTTAGAGTTTTAGTGATCACTCCTCTTTAATTCCTAATACTGGTTATTTTGGTCTCTTTTTCTTAATCAGTCTGGATAGGAGCCCATCAGCTTTGTTGATCTTTCCAAAGAATAAACTTTAGGATTTATGAAATTTCCATATTGTTTTTCTGTTTTCCCCTTCCATTGATTCCTACTTCAATCTTTATTTTTCTTTTTATCTACTTATTTTGGTAGAAAATTTGCTCTACTTTCTCTGGCTTCTTAAGATAAAATCTTAGGTTCCTGAGTTTAGACCTTTCTTCTTTTTTAAAATAAACCTTTAAAGCTGTAAATCCCCTAGCTGCATCTCACAATTTTTGATATATTTCATTTTCGTTAACATTTACTTTTAAATATTTTCTAATTTCCCTTGGAATTTTTCCTTTGACCCACAGGTAATTTCAAAATACATTAAATTTCAAAGTAACTAGATTATTCCATATATCTTATTGTTTTTAATATAATTGCTTTCTTGTAAAAAAAAAATCTTCTGTGAAATTTCAATACTTGGGAGATTTTTTAAAAAGATTTTACTTATTTATTTGACAGAGAGAGAGAGAGATCACAAGTAGCCAGAGAGGCAGGCAGAGAGAGAGTGGGGAAGCAGGCTCCCTGCTGAGCAGAGAGCCTGATGCGGGGCTCAAGCCCAGGACCCTGAGATCATGACCTGAGCCGAAGGCAGAGGCTTAACCCACTGAGCCACCCAGATGCCCCTTGGGAGATTTTCCCAGAGATTGGGAGGCTGCCATTTTCGTTCCTGTCCTCCAGAGCTCTACGGAAAGCATTCAGGGAACAAAAGCTCCCAAGAGCAAACCCTAGCAAATTACTTAGCCCAGCCGCCGGCAAGGACAGTGCAATTCCAACTTGGGCATAGACACTTAAGAATCACTACAACAGGCCCCTCCCCCAGAAGATCAGCAAGAAATCCAGCCAAGTCCAAGTTCACTTATCAAGGAGAACCACAGAATTCCAGAGGAGGAGAAAGCAAAGCACAGAATTCATGGCTTTCTCACCATGACTCTTTAGTCTTGCTAAGTTAATTACTTTTTTTTAATTTTATTTTTTTCTTATTCTAATTTTTTAAACTTTTACTCTTTCCTTTTAAAGTTTTTTAACTAGTTTATCGTAACAATACCTTTCATAAAAAATCTTTTTGAACCTTCATTACAGTAGTCATATTTTATTCTTCATTGTATCTAACTTTATTTTTTGTATACATAGGGTTTTTTCTAAAAAATTTTGGGATACAACTTCTAATAGATCAAAATATACCCTGATTCTAGCACAGGGCTTTGTTCTAGTCTCCAGCCTGAGCACATTCTCTCCACTTTCTTTTTCTTTCTTTTCCCAACCAACTTATCTTATCAACTCCTTTATAGAATTTTTTAAAAATTTTCATCTTTATACTCATATTCCATCCTTACATCATGTTTACCCTTATTTGTGTGTGTGTGTGTGTGTGTGTGTATTTTTCTTTCTTTAAAATTTTGAGAGGTAGTTTCTTCTATGAGACCAAAATACTCCCAAAATTAAGTGGGTGGCTCTGTTCTACTCACCAGTATAATATATATTTTTTCTTTTTAAAAAAATTTTTGAACTTCTTTTATGCCCTTTCTTTCCCCCATGATTTTGGGTCTCTTCTGATTTGGTTAAATCACATTTTCCTGGGGTCTTCTCCACCCTTTTAGTATTTTACTCTCTCCTTCATATATTCTTATCTGGATATAATGACAAGGTGGAAAAACTTACCACAGAAAAAAGAACAAGAGACAGTACTGATGGCTAGGGACCTAATCAATATGGACATTGGTAATATGTCAGATCTAGAGTTCAGAATGACAATTCTCAAGGTGCTAGCTAGGCTTGAAAAAGACATGGAAGATATTAGAGAAACCCTGTCTGGAGAAATAAAAGGCCTTTCTGGAGAAATAAAAGAACTAAAATCTAACCAAGCTGAAATCAAAAAAGCTATTAATGAGGTGCAATAAAAAATGGAGGCTCTTACTGCTAGAATAAATGAGGCAGAAGAGAGAATTAGTGACATAGAAGACCAAATGACAGAGAATAAAAAAGCTGAGCAAAAGAGAGACAAACAACTACTGGGCCATGAAGGGAGAATTCGAGAGATAAGTGATACCATAAGATGAAACAACATTAGAATAATTGGGATTCCACAAGAAGAAGAAAAAGAGAGAGGGGCAGAAGGTATATTGGAATAAATTATGGTAGAGCATTTCCCTAATATGGTAAAGGGAACAAGCATCAAATTCCAGGAGGTGCAGAGAACCCCCCTCAAAATCAATAAGAATAGGTCCACACCCCGTCATCTAATAGTAAAACTTACAAGTCTTAGTGACAAAGAGAAAATCCTGAAAGCAGCCCAGGAAGTCTGTAACATACAACAGTAAAAATATTAGATTGGCAACAGACTTATCCATAGAGACCTGGCAGGCCAGAAAGAACTGTCATGATATATTCAGAGCACTAAATGAGAAAAACATGCAGCTAAGAATACTATATCCAGCTAGGCTATCATTGAAAATAGAAGGAGAGATAAAAAGCTTCCAGGACAAACAAAAACTAAAAGAATTTGTAAACACCAAACCAGGTATACAGGAAATATTGAAAGGGGTCCTCGAAGCAAAGAGAGAGCTAAAAGTAGTAGACTAGAAAGGAACAAAGATAATATACGGTAACATCACCTTATAGGCAATACAATGGCACTAAATTAATATCTCTCAATAGTTACCCTGAATGTAAATGGGCTAAATGCCCCAATCAAAAGACACAGGGTATCAGAATGGATAAAAAAACAAATCCATCAATATTCTGTCTACAAGAAACTCATTTTAGACCCAAAGACACTTCCAGATTTAAAGTGAGGGGGTGGGAAACAATTTACCATACTAATGGACATCAAAAGAAAGCTGGGGTGGCAATCCTTATATCAGATAAATCAGATTTTAAGCTGAAGACTATAATAAGAGATGAGGAACGACACTATATCATACACAAAGGGTCTGTCTAACAAAAAGATCTAACAATTTTAAATATCTATGCCCCTAACATGGGAGCAGCTAACTATATAAAACCAATTAATAACAAAGTCAAATAAACACATCGACAATAATGCGATAATAGTAGGGGTCTTTAAAACCCCCTCGCTGGGGGCACCTGGGTGGCTCAGTGGGTTAAAGCCTCTGCCTTCTGCTCAGGTCATGATCTCAGGGTTCTGGGATCAAGCTCTGCATTGGGTTCTCTGCTCAGCGGGGAGCCTGCTTCTCCCTCTCTCTCTCTCTGCTTGCCTCTCTGCCTACTTGTGATCTCTATATGTCAAATAAATAAATAAAAATCTAAAAAAAAAACCAAAAACCTCACTGAAATGGACAGATCATCCAAGCAAAAGATCAACAAGGAAATAAAGGCCTTAAATGACACATTGGACCAGATGGACATCACAGATATATTCAGATCATTTCATCCCCAAGCAACAGAATACACATTCTTCTCTAGTGCACATGAAACATTCTTCAGAATAGATCACATCCTGGGTCACAAATCAGGTCTCAACCAGTATTAAAAGACAGGGATCATTCCCTGCATACTTTCAGATCACAATGCTCTGAAGCTAGAACTCAATCACAAGAGGAAAGTTGGAAAGAACCCAAATACATGGAGGTTCAAGAGCATCCTTCTAAAGAATGAATGGGTCAACCAGGAAACTAAAGAAGAATTTTAAAAATTCATGGAAACAAATGAAAACGAAAACATAATGGTTCAAAATCTTTGGGACACAGTAAAGGCAGTCCTGAGAAGAAAGTGTATAGCAACACAAGCCTTTCTCAAGAAACAAGAAAGGTAGGTCTCAAATACACAACCTAACCCTACTACACCTAAAGGAGCTGGAGAAAGAACAGCAAAGAAAGCCTAAACCCAGCAGGAGAAGAGAAATAATAAAGATCAGAGCAGAAATCAATGAAATAGAAACCAAAAGAACAGTAGAACAAATCAACAAAACTAGGAGCTCATTCTTTGAAAGAATTAATAAGATTGATAAACTCCTGGACAGACTTATCAAAAAGAAAAGAGAAAAGGACCCAAATAAATAAAATCATGAATGAAAGCGGAGAGATCACAACCAACACCAAAGAAATACAAACAATTATAAGAACATACTATGAGCAACCATACGCCAGCAAATTTGACAATCTGGAAGAAATGGATTTATTCCTAGAGACACATAAACTACTACAACTGAACCAGGAAGAAATAAAAAACCCGAACAGACCCATAACCAGTAAGGAGATTGAAGCAGTCACCAAAAATCTCCCAACAAACAAGAGCCCAGGGCCAGATGGCTTCCCAGGGGAATTCTACCAAACATTTAAAGAAGAATTAATTCCTCTTCTCCTGAAACTATTCCAAAAAAAACAGAAATGGAAGGAAAACTTGAGGCCAGCATTACCTTGATCCCAAAACCAGACAAAGGCCCCATCAAAAAAGAGGATGACAGACCATTATCCTCAATGAACAAAGATGAAGAAATTCTCACAAAATACGAGCCAACAGGATCCAACAGTACATTAAAAGGATTATTTACCACGACCAAGTGGGATTTATTCCTTGGCTGCAAGGTTGGTTCAACATCCACAAATCAATCAATGTGATACAATACCTTAAAAAAAGAAAGAACAAGAACCATATGATACTCTCAATAGATGCTAAAAAAGCATTTGACAAAGTACAGCATCTTTCTTGATCAAAACTCTTCACAGTGAGGGATATAGGGCACATACCTCAATATCATCAAAGCCATCTATAAAAAACCCACAGCGAATATCATTCTCAATGGGGAAAAACTGAGAGCATTCCCCCTAAGACCAAAAACGTGGCAGAGACATTCACTATCTCTACTGTTATTCAACACAGTACTAGAAGTCCTAGCCTCAGCAATCAGACAACAAAAAGAAATTAAATGTATGCAAATCGTCAAAGAAGTAGTCAAACTCGCACTCTTTGCAGATGATATGATACTTTATGTGGAAAACCCAAAAGACTTCACTCCAGAACTGCTACAACTTATATAGGAATTCAGTAAAGTGTCAGGATAGAAAATCAATGCACAGAAGTCGGTTGCAATTCCATACACCAACAACAAGACAGAAGAAAGAGAAATTAAGGAGTTGATCCCATTTACAACTGCACCCAAAACCATAAGATACTTAGGAATAAACCTAACCAAAGAGGCAAAGAATCTGTATTCAGAAAACTATAAAGTACTCATGAAAGAAATTGAGGAAGACACAAAGAAATGGAAAAACATTCCATGCTTATGGACTGGAAGAACAAATATTGTAAAAATGTCTAAGCTACTTAAAGCAATCTACACATTTAACTCAATCCCTATCAAAATACCATCAATTTTTTTCAAAGAAATGAAACAAATAATCCTAAAATTTATATGGAACCAGGAAAGACCCCGAATAGCCAGAGAAATGTTTAAAAAGAAAACCAAAGTTGGTGGCATCACAATTCCAGACTCTAAGCTCTATTAAAAGCTGTAATCATCAAGACAGTATGGTACCGGCACAAAAACAGACATATATAGATCAATGAAACAGGAGAGCCCAGAAATGGACCCCCAACTCTATGGTCAACTAACCTTCGACAAAGCAAGAATGAATGTCTAGTGGAAAAAAAGAGTCTCTTCAACAAATGGTGTTGGGAAAATTGGACAGCCACATGTTGAAGAATGAACTGGACCATATTCTTATGCCACACACAAAATAGACTCAAAATGGATGAAAGACTTCAATGTGAGACAGGAATCCATCAAAATCCTTGAGGAGAACACAGGCACCAACCTCTTCAAACTTGGCTGCAGCAACTTCTTCCTAGAAATATCACCAAAGGCAAGGAAAGGCAAAAATGAACTATTGGGACTTCATCAAGATCAAAAGTTTCTGCACAGCAAAGGAAACAGTTAGCAAAACCAAAAGACAACTGACAGAATGGGAGAAAATATTTGCAAACGACATATCAAATAAAGCGCTAGGATCCAAAATCTATAAAGAACTTCTCAAACTCAACACCCGAAGAACAAATAATCCAATCAAGAAATGGGCAGAGGACATGAACAGATATTTCTGCAAAGAAGACATCCAGATGGCCAACAGACACATGAAAAAGTGCTCCACATCACTCGGCATCAGGGAAATACAAATCAAAACCACAATGAGATACCACCTCACACCAGTCAGAATGGCTAAAATTAAAAAGTCAGGAAACAACAGATGTTGGCAAGGATGAGGAGAAAGGGGAACCCTCCTATGCTGTAGGTGGGAATGGAAGCTGGTGCAGCCACTCTGGAAAACACTATGGAGGTTCCTCAAAAAGTTGAAAAGAGCTATCCTATGACCCAGCAATTCCACTACTGGGTATTTACCCTAAAGATACAAATGTAGTCATCCGAAGGGGCATATGCACCCCAATGTTTATAGCAGCAATGTCCATAATAGCAAAATTATGGAAAGAACCTAGATGTCCATCAACAGATGAATGGATTAAGAAGATGTGGTGTATGTATATTCAATGAAATACTGTGCAGCCATCAAGAGAAATGAAATGTTGCCATTTACACGACATGGATGGAACTAGAGGGTATTACGCTAAGCAAAATAAGTCAATCAGAGAGAGACAATTATCATATGTTCTCTCTGATATGAGGAGTTTGAGAGGTGGAGGGGTCATGGGGGGTATAGGGGGAATGAAACAAGATGGGATCAGGAGGGAGACAAATCATGAGACTCTTAATCTCATGAAACAAACTGAGGGTTGCTGAGGGGTAGGGGGATTATGGATAGGGTGGCTAGATTATGGACATTGGGGAAGGTATGTGCTATGGTGAGTGCTGTGAAATGTGTAAGCCTGATGAAACCTGTACCCCTGGGGCAAATAATACATTATATGTTAATTAAAAAATATAAGAAAAAAATAACTACATAAAATATAAATTTTATATAAATGTAAATGATATAAAATGTAAATGTAAAATGTAAACTATATAAAATGTAAATATATATAAAATGTACTTTATATAAAAATATAAAATGTAAATAAACATATAAAATGTATTATATAAAATGTAAATATATAACATATATTTATGTTAATAAAAATGTTTAAAGAAACTACATAAAATGTAAGTATATATATATGGTTATAAGTTGGTTATAATACTACTATCTTTTTTTATTATGTATAGGATCTATGATGGTATTCCTTCTTTCATTCCTGACATTGGTCATTTGCATATTCCTTTTTTTTTTTAATTTACCAGTCTAACAAGGTTTTTAGCAATTTAACTAATGTTTTCAATAACAAACTTTCAGCATTGGCTATTTCCTCTATTTTTTAAATACCTCATTGATAGCATGCTTATATTTTTATTTTCCTTCCTTCTACTTACTCTAGATCATGGGTTTGCAAACTACATCCCATAGGAAAAATCTAGCCCAATTCTTGTTTTTGTAAGTAAAATTTTATTGAAATAAAGTCATACTTGTTGAGTAGCTACAATAGACCATGTATGACCTGCACAGTCCAAAGTATTTATTACCTGGCCTTTAACTGGAAAAGTTTACAGACCTCTGCTATAGATTTACTTTGACTTTCTTCCACTAACATAAAGTGGAAACCTAGGCCATTGATTCAAATTTTTTCTTCTTTTCTAAAATAAACACTTAAAGCTATCACTTTTTCTCTAAAGGTTTTTTTTAACTATAGCCTGTAAATTTTAATATATCATATTTTTGTTATTCAATTTAAAATATTTTTCTCATTTTCCTTGTTTTTGCTACTTTAATCTACAAGTTACATGCAAATGTCTTAACTTCTAAATATTTTGTTTTTAAATCTATCTTACTGATTTCCAATTTAATTCCACTGAGGTGAGCCAATGGTTTCTGAAAATTCATCAAACATATTTTGGATGCTGATCAACGTGGACTTGAATTTAATGTATTCTACCAGTTTTAAGTTCAGCACTCTGAAAACGTCCATTAGATCAAGATGGATTATGATCTTAAGTTACACCACATTCTCTTTAAGATTTTATTTGCTTATTTGATACACAGAGAGAAAGAGCGAGAGCGTGCACAAGTAAACCAAGTGGCAAGCAGAGGAAAAGGGAGAAAGAGGCTCCCCACTGAGCAAGAAGCCTGACATGGGGCTCAATCCCAGGACCTTAGGAACATGACCTGAGCTGAAGGCAGCCACTTTACCAACTGAGTTACCCAGGGACTCCAAGTTATACCACATTCTTTATGATGCTGTGTCTGTTGAGAGAAGTATTTTAAAATAACCAACTATGACTGTAGACTAGGCTATGTATTTAGTTCTGTCAATTATTGCTTCATGTATATGACTAATATACACATTTAAATTAGATTTTCCTAATGATTTGATCCTTTTATTATTATGCAATGTCTCTTTTCCTTTGGTAATACTCTTGTCTTGAGGTCTACATTATCTGTTATCGGTAAAGCCACTCCAGCATTTTTTTTAAAAGATTTTTTATTTATTTATTTGACAGAGATCACAGGTAGGCAGAGAGGCAGGCAGAGAGAGAGGAAGGGAAGCAGGCTCCCTGCTGAGCAGAGAGCCCGATGCGGAGCTCGATCCCAGGACCCCAGGATCAGGACCAGAGCCAAAATCAGAAACCACTGAGCCACCCAGGCGCCCCGCATTTTAATGCTTACTGTTTGATTGACATCTTTTTAAAAATCCTTTTATTTTCGGGACGTCTGGGTGGCTCAGTTGGTTGGACGACTGCCTTCGGCTCAGGTCATGATCCCGGAGACCCAGGATCGAGTCCCGCATCAGGCTCCCAGCTCCACGGGGAGTCTGCTTCTCCCTCTGACCTTCTCCTCGCTCATGCTCTCTCACTGCCTCTCTCTCAAATAAAGAAATAAAATCTTTAAAAAAAAAATCCTTTTATTTTTAACCCATATGTATCTTTATTTTTAAAGTCCATCTGGTAGAGGGCATATAGTTGGGTATGAGATTCTCCAGTCTGATAATCTCTGCCTTTTAATTGGAATGTTTAATCCATTTATATTTAATGTAATTATTGATATGGTTAAAACAAATCTATTTATTTGTTCCTATTTGCCCCCATCTAATTCTTTTGAAATTGATGACATATATTTACTCTAATATATCCAAATTACCATTTCAACATGTAACCAATATAAGACATTATTAGATGTTTTACCTTTTTTTAAACTTTATTGAGGTATAATTGACAAAAAATTGTAAGAAAATTAAAGGCAACGTCATGATGATATGATGTACATACACACCATTCTGAAATGATTCCTCCCAACTGATTAATTAACATATCCATCATTTTGCAAGCTTGGGTTTTTCGGGAGGTTTTTTCTTTTGGTGAGAGCATTTAAGTTCTACTCTCATACAATATAGTTTTATCAACTGTAGTCACCATGTTACACATTAGATCCTTAGACCTTAGATCCTTTATCGTATAGGTGAAAGTTTATACCCTTTTACCAACTTCTCCCTATTTCCCCACCTCCCCATTCTCTGGCAATAATATTCTACTCTGCTTCTATGAGTTTGACATTTTCTGATTCCACACATAATAGAATCTAAATGCAGTATTTGTCTTTTTCTATTTGGCTTATGTCACTTAGAATAATGTCCTCAAGGTGCATCTGTGTGTTGCAAATGGAAACCCTTTGGGGTCTTATGTTCAAATCTTTAATCCATTTTGAGTTAATTTTCTGTGTGGTGTAAGATAAGGGCCCAGTTTCATTTTTTTGCATGTGGCTACCCAGTTTTTCCAATACCACTTATTGAAAAGATTATCTTTTACACATTGTATGTTCATGCCTCCTTTGTTCTAAATTAATTGGCCATATAGATATGGGTTTATTGCTGGCTCCTTCTCTAGTCCATTGATCTATGTATCTGTTTTTATGCCAATACTATACAGTTTTGATTACTAAAGCTTTATTTATTTAAAGTTTGAAATAAAAAAATGTGGTGCCTCCAGCTTTGTTCTTGTTAAGAGTATTTTGGTTACTTGGGATATTTTATGGTTCCCTGCAAATTTAAGGAGTTTCTCTTTATATGAAAAATGCCATTGGAATTTTGATAGGATTTGCACTGAATCTGTAGATTGCTTTGGGTAGTACGGCATTTTAAAAATATTCAAACTTCCAAACCATGAACACAGAAAATATTTCCATTTATTGGTGTCTTCCTCAATTTCCTTAAACAACATCTTATAGTTATCAGTGTATAGGTCTTTCACCACTTTGGTTAAATTTATTTTAAATATTTTATTCTTTTTTATGCAATTATAAATGGATCATTTTTTTAACTTCTCTGATAGTTCATTGCTAGTTACAGAAACACAAGTGTTCTTCTATATTAATTTTTTGTCCTGTACCTTTACTGAATTCATTTATCCTAATAGTTTTTTTGGTAGAGACCTTAGGGTTTCCTATACGCAATATAATGTCACCTGCAGATAGAGATAATTTTACTTCTTTTCCAATATGAATGCCATTTGTTACTTTTCTTACCTAATTTCTCTGGTTAGGACTTCCAATACTATGTTGAATAAAGGTGGTAAGAGTGGGTATCCTTGTCTTGTTCCTGATTTTAGAGGCATAGCCTACAGCTTTTCACCATTAAGATATTAACTATGATGCCACAATTTTCTCATCTGTAAGTCTTTGTACTCCCTTTGTACTCCCTTTGGCTAAAATGCCCTTTCCAAAGCCCTCCTCACTGCCAACTTTCTACTCATTTTTCTCATGTCAGATTAATATATTCAGTACTAGAGAAGCAGTCTTGAAATCTTTTAGACCTGTGATGTCCAATGTGATAGCCACCAGTCATAAATACCTACCAAGTATTTAAAATACGGATAGCCTGAACTGAGATGTGCTCTACATAGGAGATTGAAGGCTCAGTTTACAAAATTATAAAATTATGTTACTAATAATTTTATATTGGTTACATATGAGATATTTTGGATGTATTGGGTTAATTAAAAATATATTATTGAAATTTATTTTTATCTTTTTAAACTTTTTTTATGTAGCTACAACAAAACTCAAAATTACATGTGGCTTACATTATATTTCGATTGTGACACACCTCGACTAGATGAGGAGGAGACCCTTTTTTCAATACCCTGTAGTTTTTTTCTCTAGTAGTATTTATTTTATGTATTATGATAAATTTTATCCTGTAGTAGACTACAAGCACCTCATGAACAAGGGGCTGTCTTGTTAACATGGTGATTTCAGTGCTAACGGTACTAAAATAAAAAAGTGAATCCCCATTATTCATAGACCTCATATTTGTAAATTTTCCTGTGCATCCAATTTACTTGTAATCAGTACTAGCACTGCTTTCACAGTCATTTATGGACAAGCAGAGAACAGCAAAAGATAGAAGCCATTCAATGCATATTTTCCTAGCTGAGGTCAACTGAGGTGATGTACTGCCTTCTTATTACAGCTGTCAAATTAAATAAGTGTTTCTTTTCAGTCTATTAGTGCCACTTCTCACATTTTTGTAACTTCTTTTGGTGACATGGCTATTTAAAATGGCCTTGGAGCATAGTGCTAAAATGCTGTGTAGTATTTCTAAGCACAAGAGGCTGTGATGTGTCTTATAGAGAAAATACATATGTTGGATAGGCTCCCGTAGGCGTAATTATAGTGCTGTTGGCTGTGTGTCCTTAAACTAAAACACACATAAAACAAGATTATGTATTGGTCAGTTGACAAAAATGTTATGACCAGAGGCTCACAGGAACCTAACTCTGCATTTCCCCTAGGAGCAATGGTTCAGTATTTGCTGATTCAGTGTTCCAGCAACTTCACTAGAATTTACCGTATTTGCTGAATGAATGAAGCCAGGTCATTTGATTCCAAATCCAAATCTCATGCAAATGCAGTAATGGTATTAGTTAAAGCAGTGATTGTGGAGCCAAACTGCCTAGAGTTCAATCTTGGCTCTCTGATTTGCTAACTGTGTGATTGTGGGCAAATTACTTTTCTCTGCTTTTTTCTCACAATTAAAAATGTACATAAAACAGTAGTTGTTAATGGTTGCCAGGGGCTGGGTGTGGGCAGAGGGGACTGACCACAGGAGACAGGAGGCAACTTTTGGAATGAGGCAAATATTGTTTATCTTGATTATAGTGATAGTTACATAACTGTCTATGTTTTTCAAAACTCACAGAGCTAAAAAGCTACTTTGTATGAATTATAACTTACTAAACCTGAGGTTAAAAAAAAGTAATAGTTAAGATTAAAAGAATAAAGCACATGAAACATTTAATGCCCTACCCACTCACATAAATGCTAGCAATCATTCTGGTAACACTAGACAGGGAAAAGTTAGGAGGTGTAAGGAAAAGCTGAATGGACTCGTAAACCAGGGTTCTAATTTGACTCTTTCAAATATTAGCTACAGGCTGAATTCGGTTTATGAGAGTTCCCTTGCTTCTTACAAAGGTTAAATTCCGTATGTGTGAAATATCTGTCCAAACCGGAGAGCCACACAGTAATGCGAGAAAGGGGACTGACTCTTCATGAGACAGCAATTCAGAATTACAGGACCACATACACCAGGGAGTGTAGGTCACCTCTCCAAAGAAGAATGCGGTGCATTGTGAAATGGAACATAAAGGAGAACATTTCTTTTAAGAACCTTGGTCCTTAATCCTAGTCAAGTCTCTACTGGTTCCTGGTCAATTGTGAAGACAACCCAACTGCTCTAATGGAGTATGAATATACCTAAAACTCACAGAAATGCCAGTGCCGAGAGGAAAGAAGAGCCAAATTTATCGGAACTGTACGGGTCTGAGTTTCTGGACGCGACTGTGCGGTAGGAGTCGGACACCCATTCACGTCCACAGCTCCGCAACAGCCTAGGGTGAAGAATGGGTTGCGGCATTTCACGCTGCTGTTTGGTTCGGGGATGTCTCAGCAGTTCCCACCCCCCAGGGCGCTGCTGACCCTGCCCAGGCACCCACTGGCAGTCACTGCCAGAATCTCACGGATGGCTGGGGTCCCGGGAGCTGGTGGGGCTGAGCCCATAATAAAATACTGCACTTGGGCTCTTCCTCGAGGAGCAAGTGTGGTTTCGACCACCAACCTGGGCCAGAAGTTCGATCCCAAAGTTCCCTCCATAAACCCCGCGGGACACCCGTTGAATTCGCGTGCCTTGTGCATCCTGACGACAGTCGCGCGACAACCACCACGCACCTGAAGGCAAGGGCCGCCAAGTGCGCGGTTTGGTTCCAGCTAACTTCGACTGGGACCCTGACGCAACGAACCCGAAAGTTTGAGGTACAAGCTTACTTACCTTTGAGTTCACCCTCCGCAACCGCACTCCAGAAAGTGCTCTTCACGCCGGAAGTGCATTAATCCGCAGCACGTGGGGTTGCCAGGACGCGCTTCACGTGACTGGGCGGGGCCTCGAGAACGTTGTAACCAATGGTAGCCCAAGGGGGCGGTGCCTGTGACGCGCCGGGACCTATCCCGGAAGTGGGGCTGAGGTGGGGGCGGGAAAGGGCGGGGAGGCCGGGGTGTGGAAAGTGTGGCGGCCCCGCCCCGTCTCTTGGAACTGCCGGGGCCGCCACCGCTGCTGCCGCCGCAGCTGTAGGGGACCGGCTCCGGTGCGCTGGCGAAAGGATCTCTTTCCCCGCTAAAAGGTGAAGACAGGGCGAGAGCTGGGGGGCCGGGACCGGCGCTAGGCAGAGCTGGAGAAGGCGGCCGGAGAAGGCGGCCGGCGCCGAGTCCTGAACGAGGGAAGGAGGAAGGATGGCTGGGGGAACGGAGGCGAGCGCGGGACCTGCTAGGGCTCAGGCCCATGCGGGGCCGGGCCCGGCCGGGCCGGGGATGCCGGCAGGACAAGGGGGCGCCTGAGAGGCCGGGGCGACGGCACGGCAGGCTGGAGGGCGGAATGCAAGCCCGCTGCCAGAGGGCCAGGTGCTTTGGACTAGGTCCCGTTATCCTCATCCTTCGCGGGGACGTGCGGCCTGGGCTGGGTCCCCCGCAGCGGGATCAGGGCGGCGGCGGAGGGCCGAGTGGCGCGGCGCGATGCGGGAAGGTCGCTGGCTTCTCTTGCGGTGGGACAATGGGGGCCGGGATTTGCTGTCCCCAGCGCGGGTGAGTGCCCAGGGCGGGTATCCCCCTCACCCCCAGCGAGCTCATCTGCGACTTCCCTCCCCATCTCCCCACTTCTCCAGCAATGGTTTGAAAAGTTTATAGAGGCCGGAGTTAGAACGTGCCCACTCTTCTTGGGTGTTCTATAAATGAAAAAATCTATTGATCCATGATGCTTGGAACGTAACCTGTCCGAGGTGCGATGTTTCTCTGCCTGCGTTCCCGTTGTTAAAAAGCAAACAAACTTTTTGCGTAGTTCCCTCGGAAAGGCTACCATCTCCCCAGCCCACCATGGCGGATGAAATTGATTTCACTACTGGAGATGCTGGAGCTTCCAGCACTTACCCTATGCAGTGCTCGGCCCTGCGCAAAAACGGCTTCGTGGTTCTCAAAGGACGACCGTGCAAAATAGTGGAGATGTCAACTTCCAAAACTGGAAAGCACGGTCATGCCAAGGTAAGTGCCCTTCCAGATCTCTCTTTGCGTTGAGATTTTGATCATTTGTGTTCCAGTACGGAACATGAGAGTTCCATATTTAGAACTTTGCAATAATTACATTTTTTTCTTACCACAATTTCGGGGTGACCAGCTATTGCTTTGAACACTGAAAGGTAGCATTTCCTTTTTGGGCCTTTACAATGTTTCATTAGCTGGTAACTGAAACTTTCCTGAATCCTAGTGACTTAGAATACCTGTTCAGTTTATAGATGAGAAATCCTGTTCTAACATTAACTTCATTTCTCTTATGCACTCTTATAATTGAATTACTGGGCTTTATATGATTCTGGGTCTCCATATGTCATGAAAGTGGTTAGTTGTTCACTGCTTCTCAATTCTATGACCACTGAATTTTATTTTTAAGAAAATAAAATTAAATGACCTTGGAAGGAGAAAGAATCTGTCATAATCAGCTGTGGTATTGTGCTGTGTGTATGTAATGAGTGATATACTTGGCAAAGATTACAGGTTTCCTGTTCTCCTTTCTTTGTTAGGTTCACCTTGTTGGAATTGATATTTTCACCGGCAAAAAATATGAAGATATTTGCCCTTCTACTCACAACATGGATGTTCCAAATATTAAGAGAAATGATTATCAAGTGAGTACTAACTTTCTTTAAAATGATGTTTTGTTTCTTAAAGTTGCAAATACATTCTATCGACTGTAATTTAACAAAAGCTGGTAGTAGTTTTGTAAATTTTTCTAACCAAATGTTAGGCACCACCTATCTTAGAAATTGGAAAAATAGTGATATTTATCCCTTGTACCTTATCTAGAATTATGGTTAATTTGCTATTTTTAAAAATATTTTTGCATTTTTAGTTGAACATGTCTCAGACCACATGACTGCATATTGTGACTGAATAAGGTCAGTGTTTAGGAAACTACTATTCTCTTTGTTGTAAAATACTGCCAATTTAGATAACTACCTCCCCAATGTTTTATTTCTTTTCACTTCTCAAACCTAAGATTTTTAAGAAATCATTAGAATTCATATTCCACCACCCAAGTTTGTGTATTAATGAATATAAGTCAGAATTTGTTTTTTTTTTTTTTTTTAAGATTTTATTCATTTATTTGACAGACAGAGATCACAAGTAGGCAGAGAGGCAGGCAGAGAAAGAGAGAGAGAGAGGAGGGGTAGCAGGCTCCCCGCTGAGCAGAGAGCCCAAAGCAGGGCTCCATCCCAGGACTCTGGGATCATGACCCAAGCCAAAGGCAGAGGCTTTAACCCACCGAGCCACCCAGGTGCCCCAGAATTTGGTATTCTTAAATAGGAAATAAGTTGAAAGCCATTAATATAAAGAAAGTACATGGCCGCTGCATATGGTAAAGAACATGCAAAACTATGTAATTGTTTTATTTACATTCAGTGACTATGCTCTGACCTTTGGTTAAATTATAGGTATATACTTCCAACTTTTAGTTCCAGTTATGCATTTGGATAGGTCATGTTTAATGATAGCATTTTGTTGTTTTGGAATATTGGTGGTAACCAACCATTGACCTCATGGGATGTGGGAGCTCATATTAATCATAACTAAAGTCTATCTTGTAAGTCTTCAATCTCACTGTCAAGCATACATACATAGAACTCTCTTCTGTTAGTTTTACACAGTGAAAAATACAAGTGTGACACTTAGAGTTTTTTGTTCATTTTAAACTGAAAGAGAGAGAGGAGGAAGCAGGCTCCACTGCTGAGCAGAGAACCCAATGTGGGGCTCGATCCCAGGACCCTGGGATCATGACCTGAGCTGAATGAAGACAGAGGCTTTAACCCACTGAGCCACCCAGGTGCCCCTCATTGTGAGGTTTAATTAGTTAACATTTAGAGCAGTGCCTTGCACAATAAGTATTCAGTAAGCACATCCCTTTGTCATCAAGTCAGCATATAATACTTATTTCTGTTCATTTAAAAAATTTAGTTCTGTGAGTCTTTTCAGTTATATTTATTGTGCTGTGGTGGTCTTCATGAACCTATCCACACTGAATAAATACAAGGTATGAACCTGGAGTTGGGAGGAAAAAGCTTCTATCGAAGACAATATTGGAACAATTGGCAAGTTTGAGTGGACTATATATTAAATAATATTTTAGCAATACTACATTTTTTAATTTCAAAAAATAAGCTGATTATATAAGAGTTTGCTTTCTTAGGAAAACACACTGAAGTATTAATCGCTAAAGAGTCATGATGTTTGAACATACTCTCAAATGGTTTGGTAAAAAGAAGAAAAGAATAAGAATGTATATTGTATATATTTTATGTATTCCTATACCCAGAAAGAGAAAAAATGCACATGTAGTTAAATCTTAACAGTGGACAAGTCTGGGGGAAAGATATGGGAATTTGATTTATTATTTTTGTAACTTTTCGGTATATCTGAAAATTTATAATTTATGTAGAAAGATAAAATAATTTCCATTAATTATATTTTCCTATAGTTTAATTTTTGAAAACTTTAATTTTATTTCACATAATTTATATTAATAAGATGTTTAATTTTTAAAATATGTTTTACTAGATGTTTTATAAGTCTATACATTTTTATTTGAAATGCTTTTTATTTCATCCCACATTTTAACTTCTGAATTCTTAACTCTTTAGAAATAAAAACCACCATTATATAAATAAATACTGAGTATCAGTATTATTATTTGGCTTTCATGTTTAGTCACTAATGACAGTGGAAACTTTAATTCTTAAAATAGAAAAATTCTACTTCAGGGAATTGCTAAAAGGGCCTAAATCAAAAAGATCTACTTTGTGAGCCTGTGGCTAATTGTTTAAAATTATATAATAAATGGTCTGGGAAAACTGGACAACCACATGCAAAAGAATGAAATTAGACTATCTTACATCATACACAAAAATTATCTCAAAATGGGTTAAAGACTTGAATGTAAGACCTGAAACCACAAAACTAGAAGAAAACATTGGTGGCAAGCTTCTTGACATTGGCTTTGGCATTAAGTTTTTGGATCTGACACCAAAAGCAAAGGCAGCAAAAGCAAAAATAAACAAGTGGGACTACCTCAAACTAAGAAAATTCTGTAAGAAACTTTCTGCAAAGAAAACCATCAAGATGAAAGGGCTATCTACTGAATGGGAGAAAATATTTGCAAAACATATATCCAATAATATCCAAAATATATAAAGAATTCAACTCAGTGGGGAAAAAAAAAACAAAAA
Source organism: Mellivora capensis (assembly GCA_004024625.1). Classification (NCBI taxonomy): domain Eukaryota; kingdom Metazoa; phylum Chordata; class Mammalia; order Carnivora; family Mustelidae; genus Mellivora; species Mellivora capensis. The sequence goes on along the minus strand of PISX010001884.1, from coordinate 119,657 downwards.
AACAAAAAACCCAAGCAATTTGATTTAAACATGGGCAGAGGATTTAAATAGACATTTTTCCAAAGTAGAGATACAAATGGCCAACAGGAATAGGAGAAGAAGTTCAATATCACCAATTGCCAGGGAAATTAAAATCACAATGAGATATCACTTCATACCTGTTAGATGGCTATTATCAAAAAGACAAGAAGTAACAAGTGTTGGAGATTTGGAGAAAAGGAAACTTCATGCACTGTTTCTGGGAATGTAAATTGGTACATCCACTATTGAAAACAATATGGAGGGTCCTCAAAAAATAAAAGTAGAACTACCATATGAACCTGTTATACCACTTCTGGGCATTTATATAAAGAAAATGTAAACACTAATTTCAAAAAATACATGCAACCAGATGTTCATTGCAGCAATATTTACAAGTCAAGGTATGGAAACAATCTAAATGTCCATTAATGGACAGATGGATAAAGAAGATGTGATATATAGATATATAGATATACACACACACACACACACACACACACAAAATGGACTACTACTCAGCCATAAAAATGTTGGGAAATGTTGACATTTGCAATAACCTGGATGGACCTTGAATATATTATGCAAAGTGAAATAAGAGAGAGAAAGAGAAATAGTGTATGATTTCACTTACATGTGAAATTAAAAAACAAATGAACAAGAACAAAACAAAACTTATAGAGCAGATTAGTAGTTGGTTATTAGAAAGGAAGGGGTGGGAGATGAGCAAAATGGGTAAAGTGGGTCAATTGTATGGTGACAGATAGTAACTAGACTTATTGTAGTGATCACTTTGTAGTATATACAAAGATTGGTATGATCAAGAAAACTATACTTCTGCTTCAACCTCGTGTCCCATTCCTCTACCAACCACCTTACATATGTTTGAGTGACATAAAGATGAGTTAAAAGTATTTGTGGTTGCTTTGTAGGGTGGTTTTTTTGTTTTTGAGATTTTAGACATGCACAAAAGCTGAAATCTCTTGTTGGGGTATCTGTGGAAAGCCATAGCCAGATTTGGTAGTGCCATAGAAGAGAGCTTTGAAATCTGTCTCTATGGTATGCTTGTGTTATGTCATAGTAGTTACAGGAAGGTAAAGATCATATCTTTGACCCCTTTTGTGTTTGTCAATGTTAGCATCTTGAATTGTGAACAACTGCCTTTTATAAAATCTGTTAAAAATATAGGCATACTGTTGGTGTACATGCTTTGAGAATAAATGAGTACAGCCTATTTCCTCATTCCTATAATTTAAAAAATTGAGTGATATCAGAATTGCCCTTTCGAAGATTAGACTGGGTTTGTCTCATTAATGTCATCAACATTCGTATTTGTCTTTAAAAAAATCTAATGTTGGGGCGCCTGGGTGGTTCAGTGGGTTAAGCCTCTGCCTTCGGCTCAGGTCATGATTCCAGGGTCCTGGGATCGAGCCCCGCATCGAGCCCCACATCGGGCCCTGCATCGGGCTCTCTGCTCGCCCAGGAGCCTGCTTCCTCCTTTCTCTCTCTGCCTGCCTCTCTGCCTACTTGTCATCTCTGTCAAATAAATAACTAAAATCTTAAAAAAAAAAAAATCTAATGTTGTTAGTAGTAAACTGAACACCCAAAAGTTTTCCTCCGAAGTTTGTCATAATCAAATTATAAAACACACTGTAATCATAGAATACGAAAATTAACTTTATCCCCGTGAATGGGAAAACAGTTAAATCAGTTACAATCTATCTATACAGTTGTGAAGTGATTAAAGAGACTAAGGTAGGTCCTTAGTTTCCAATTTGGAAAGATTTCTAAGACATATTGTTAAGTGGAAACAACTCGCTGAAAAATACCTGTAATGTCCCATGTATTTTTTTTCTCTTGCCTCAAAAAGTGACATCTATTCAAAGAAAAAAAAATGGCAAGATGTCCATCCCATGGCTCCCTTCCCTCCCCATGCCTGAACCCTAGGTAGGGCTAGAGAGCAGGGCAGCCCCTCAGATAATGTAGCAACATTAGGGGCATCTCCTCAACAGAGGTGTTATAGGAAGGTGTCAATGTCTTGAAGAGTCCTCTTGTCATCTTCTGTCACCATGATGATGGCCACACCCCAAGAGCCAAATCGTCCACCACAACCAATTCTGTGGATATAGTTTTCCCCTTTGGGGGGAAAGTCATAGTTGTGACTAAAGAAACCTGCTATCCATTGATGCCTCTGGTCTAGTGTGAAGGGAGAGGATAGCTTCAGCATGTGAATGAGAAGAGGCACAATCTATCCAGAAGGGATTGAAGTATATGTTTAGGCAGCCAAAGGAAGGCAAAAGAAACAAACATCCCCTCTCCCCCAACAACCTAAGGCATGCCAGATTTTATTCCAAGTTGCTACTTTCCTGGAGAGGGGTACAAGCAGGCCCCTTGGAAAGGGAATCACTTTGGATTCCCTTTTTTTTTTTTCAAAGCAGCTATATTTGTATTGTGTGCATAAATGTGAATTCTTTAGGACATATTATATATAGATTTGGGGGAAGGTGGTATGCAGGAAGAAGTGAACTTATACTTTTAGTCTCTACAGCTCTTATACTTTTGTATGTTCAGCATTTTTAAGCTCTAAGAGTATGTTAATGTGTTACTGTGTACCTATACAAATTAAGGTGGATTGCAACTTAACTATGTAAATATTACAAAGAGTGAATATAATCTAATCAGTGCGAATGATATAATTTATTTTAATAGCTTATATGCATTCAGGATGGTTACCTTTCCCTGCTGACAGAAACTGGTGAAGTTCGTGAGGATCTTAAGCTGCCAGAAGGTGAACTAGGTAAAGAAATAGAAGGAAAATACAATGCAGGTGAAGATGTACAGGTAAAGACCTACGGGGAGATTGCTTTTTATAAAAACTTCAGGCTAATCTAGTTAGCAAAATATGCCAACTATGAAATACAGTTCTTAAATACTGCCAAAATGGAAAATGATCTCTGTAAGAGTTTTCCCATGATACCCCTAAAGACCCATTACCAAAGAAAGTATTAAAAGTTCACCTTTTGCTAGGTAGACACTGCCAACCCCAAATTTGTTTTGAAGATCAGCATCTGCACTATTAAGAATGAGAAATATGTTATGGGAATGCTAAAGCATGAATATGATTTACCCCATCTTTGTTATAACTCTCAGAAGTGTAACATCTAATGAATATTGAGGCAATTACAGCTCTTTTCTCCCTGTTCCCTGGAATTTATCTTAAAACCACAATTTGAGAAATTTTGCTTTGGAAATCAATGAAGGAAGTCGATTATCTAGTCTTGGGATGCTTCTTTCCAAAGTCAGTGTGTATAAAATATCCACAAATATTCAGTATGTAATAAGTAAAATATATCTTTTATGTGTATTGCCTTCTGAATAACTTTTTGCCTACATTTTTTCCATTCTAGGTTTCCGTTATGTGTGCAATGAGTGAAGAATATGCTGTAGCCATAAAGCCCTGCAAATAAATGGGACCATCAGGCATGAGCAAAATGTTTAGGTCTGAACCAACCACAGATCTAAAACTTGGTTCTAAGTTGTCACCAAAGCTATTGCCTTCATAAGCAACCTCATTTCTTTTTTTAATTGTTTTGAAATTGTACTGAGTTAGTTTTACAGGCATTTGGTAATTTAAAAGAATCAAGATGTAAAATTCTGGTTTTTTTAGTTTTGTAGGTGTCTCCCCTATACCTTTCCTATGGTTTTCAGTGAGTCCAAGAAACAGATAAGATGGCTTCAGCAGATATGATTTGTCTGAGCAAATCGTTCCTGAATTTTAGTTGATAAATAAACCAGGGTTTTAAATCAGACAATGTAGCATCTAATGGTATTGAAGTACCACATTTAAGTTGAATTGTTCTGCATTAATTTCAGACTTATAGAATAAGTAGATTATGGATTGGAATTGTCACAGCTTCAGCCTGTGTGTGGCAAGCACAAATCCTTAAACAGAAATCATGTTATCAAAAAGTGTTGGTTATCTTAGTAGGCATGTGCAGCCACCTGTATTACCTCAGTCATACTTTTCTTTGCCAAATTGTTGGAGGACTAAACATAACCTATATAGTGATTTGATACCTGCTTGTGATTGACAAAGAGGCGTTGAACTGTCACCATTGAACTGGTGACTATTATTAGCCAGTCAGATTATAAAGGAGTCTGCAAGGAACAGTGGCACAGTGGGTTGGTTAGAGCTCCAGGTCTTTACTGGAGGCCTGTAAAATCAGCATAAAAATAGGAAGTTTCTTTCTAGTTATGTTTTTGCTTTTTCCTTTTGTTCTCTCTCTGTATTTAAAGGAGTGACCTGCTTTATAGGACATTATATAGTGCTTTTTATCAATTATGTTAAATAAATTGTTGTTATTTATAGTAGTCACTCCTTTCCAACCATTTTTAAGGAGATTTTTTTTGACATTAAAATATTTAATTGTCAGACAAAAACTGGAAATTCTTACTTTAAATTGGTTGGGAACATTGTTAAATTTATGTACACTTTTTCTAAAGTGAAATGAAAGTAAATCATGGAAGAAGAGTTATTTTATATGATAATTATTTTACTTATTTTAAGAAGTACATGTATTTTTTCTTCTGATTGTTATTTACTTAATTCAGTCACTGGTATGAAACATAACTAGGAAAGAATTCTACAAACCAAATTATTTTAAAAACTGTTTTAGGTGAGTCAGCTACATTTCTCTTTAGTCTTTTGGATTGTGTATATCTTATTTCCAGGATTCTAGACATGGTCACAGGATTTGTGAGGACCTTTGACTTAATAACAATCATACTGAAATGAAACTTAGAACAAAATCACTACTTTACTAATACCTTCATTCTCTAAGACTGAATATGAAACTGTTCCCATCATCCCTTGACCTCTGGAAGGCCTTTGTTTCTATCATCTAGAGGAAAACATACATGATGCTATAACTCATCTAATCAGTGACTGAATATAGCATTAGGAATAGAAGATCCCAAAGGTTTCAGTTACTTAATTTGTGCACATTTTTAAATCTTGTATTGGCCTCAGCAAACCCATTTGGAGAAGAAACAAGATACTTTTAAGAGAAATGCAAGGAGAATTCTAAAGCACAAGAAATACTGAGGTTGTAGTTAATCATTTTAGTGTAACATTTTAGCTTTTTCCTATCTAAAGCACAATTAGGAATTAGACTAAATTCTTTCCAGTATTCCATTTAAGTATCTACTATATTCTGCTCTAATTTTTTAGTACTCTGTACCATGTGTTTTACTTGTTGCTGGTTAGTATTGTTACCCACAGGAATCCCAGGAAGTTCTCAATCTGTGCTGCTTGCTGGTCACTCATATGACCCCAGTTAACCATATTAGTGTTCTGGTTTACTATTAATTCTGGATTAGCATGCCCTTGTTGTTCCTAACTTGTCAAACTTCACATAAATACATTTCCAATTGTGAGGTAAGCATATATAAATTATAATAATGCATCTTTTATCTTCCTACCTTGAATTGCAAAAGCTATTTATGCATAAATATTTTAAGTACAATAATGAAGTGTAAATACTCTCCTGACATATAAGTATAGATTTTAAAGATACAGGACTGTTTATTTTCACATAAGTCACTATATGTCTCTCTAGAACAAAATATTTCATTTAGTAAAGCTTTATAAATTGTATTAAAAAGGAAGCAGGTAAACATATTTTTTAACAGTAGAACAGAAGTGACTTCATTCTTTTTTGACATCAGAAATATGAAAAGTTGACTCCTAGTATTTGTTGTACTTTTTTGTAGCAACTGTTAAATATCACAGGTTACCATGTATAGAGTGTAGACTGTCCTGTTGCTAGATTATACAATGATAAATCATTTTTGTCTGCAGGCATTTCACCAATTTATATACAATATTAACAAGTGAAATATTTGTTTCTTTCTAGAGCAACTTTTATTTCTACTGTGAAGACTTTGTTATATCTTATTTGCTATACAAAGTTGTATACCCTCTGAAATAGATCCAATCATTGCTACTTCGACTTAGCATTTGCATCATCAACATAATTATGATGTTTCTTTCACTCTCCCCTCCAAGGGCTGTCTGTCACTTGAAATCGTTGCTAACCAAGCTCTTGAATCCGTTACCATTTATGGTACAAAATACTGTACCAATGCTTTATAACGATTACCAAAACTCTCCTGCAGCCAGAGCATGATATCTTTAATAGGAGATGCTATCATAAAATGTTTAGGCTATAAAATTTGGGGACACAATTTTTCATTATAGTACAACATTAGTGTGTGCATATGCACACATAGCTTTGTATGTTTGTTCTTTTTACAAAATCCTTCCAACTCTTAAAAGTACTGTAGTCTGGTAGTGCCTCAAATGTTGGTAACTTTTTTTTTTTTAATTTACAACTTTTCCAGAATTTGTTTTTGTAACTAAAGTTTCTCAATTAGATTATTTCTAGTTGAGCTGTAATTTGAATGCATTGTTCTCAGGGCTGTTTGTGCTAAGAGCTGAAGTTGCATTATTTTAAAGCTAACTGCCTGAAAATATATTGCAAAAATTTCCCAAATTATAATACAATGATACATGCAAATAGAAAAATCCTTAACATCAACATACTTAACCTATATGCTAAGTATTAAAGAAAAAAAATGGGAACACTGGTAACATCTATACTGGAATCTTGCCATATTTTTTTCATTTTGGAATAGTATTTGGTAGTCTTATCTTAGAACCCAAACCTTAATGATATATCTGAAAGCATTCCTTTGGCATGGATCCCAAAGATAGTTTTTAGAGCCAGAGAAAGATGTAGTCGTTCTCAAACATATTTAGGGACAACAGATCAAAAATGCATAATGCTCTTTTGTGTACATGAAAATGTTTACATACTGAATTCTATAGTATGAACTGGAAACAAATTTACTATGAGAATATGTGGCTCTTAGGCAAAATAAGAGCAAACTATAAGCATATTTCCATAAACCATGTGTTATATTGAACTGATCAACAGATTAAAATTTTCTAGCTTAGGCATAATATTTTATAGTTTTTAAGCCTTTTTTTCCTCCTAGCATTCAGACAATAGACAACAAAGGCTATGAAAAATTTATTGTGGAAAAAATCTTAAAATTGAGGAAATTCAATCTATTAACTTTATTCTATTAAATTGTTTTCCCTGAATTGGATATATGGCATCATTATTTGATTTTAGCAGGGAACATTTGGATTTAGCTTATGGAACACAGATGTTCTGTGAAAACATGACTTGAAGTCACTATATAATTTAATATTTCCCCATTAAGTATACATCTAGACATCAACTTAACTACCAAGTGAGGTCAAGTGCCTGAAAAGTGCTGTCTACATCTAATTAGCTAGTTTTCCTTATGTCAAAGATGCATCTTATAGCAATGCATATCAGGCTTTCACCTACTAGAAATATACTTATTGCCAAACTTTACCAACCACCACTATTCCTCTCGCCTTAGAATTGGGTGAAACCCATTTTACAATTGAGAGAGAGGTTCTTTTATTTATATAAAGAAGTCCCTAACACTATTTCTTGTTCTTGGTAGACTTCGATTTAATCTTAGTTTGAGATTGTATTTTTTAAAAACTCTGGATGCTAAACTATATTCAGTGATGACTGTATAGCTTGTCGTAGTCATAGTTATGATCTTTCTTGAGAGGAATTCTTTATTATGGTTAATACCTACTATAAATAAGCACTCTTGTGCTTGTTATAAAATATAATGCAAATACTAGTTCTGTGCTAGTACAATGAAAATGACTAGTTCCATACTATTATGAACCTGTGTTCTCCTCTCCAAAAGGGAAATAGTTGAAATGCATTGTCTAATCCAGTGGCACGATATTAGTAACACACTTGGTTTTAGGTATAGGAGAATTCTTGCTTTTATCTACAGAGACTCATGTTTTAGCTAAAACTTTAAAATCGTAAGATCTGTAGTATGGATATTGTAATTGTGCATTTTACATTTCAGAAATGGGTAAAATTCAAATGTTGTCTTTGGCTATACTAAAATATTGAAATCCTTTACATTATAGATGATGAACATCAGTTGTAACTTTGTTACATTAGATATATTTGTCTGGCAACTTCATCAGTTATATTAAATAAAAATAAAGTCAACTTAACAGCTTGCCCTATTCTTGTACATATACATTCCTAAAACCATTTCGTACTAAAAAATAGTGTGGATTAATATGTTTAGCACTATTAAAAGAAAATCTAACTTGTCTTTACCATGTTTTTATAGTCTGAATCCTTACTAGAGAACACCCTAGCTTTATGGCTAAGAATGTTAATTTTTAAATTTAGTTCTATATTTGAGTATAATTTTGTTTTTATTTTTAAGCTTTTAATAGTTTTAAAATATGTAAAATAGTCCCATGGTTCAAAATTCTGTAGTTACAAGAGTGAAAACATATTCCCATCTTCATCCTTTTCCTTGCATTCTTCCAAAGACATTTAATGCAAGAGCAATTAATGTCCCTCCCCTACCCCTGATCTCCCAGACTCAGGTGTTCTCTACCAACATTGCTGTCCTCTTCCCACAGTGTATGAATGGCGTGATGAGTCCCTGAAGCAAACCCTTCATCCTTTTTCCAATCCTATGTGTAATCTACACCACTAGTTTTATCCCTAGATAGCCCAACCGTTTCTTCCTTTTACACACTGTACCATTCTAGAACATCTCCCACTCCAGCATATGAATCATGCCAAAAGACTACCATGGCAGTTGTGACCTCATATCCATGGCCAATATTATTGATATCCATACCTTTCCAAATCCAGTGAGATAATTGCACAATAAAGGAAGTACCAGATTAGAGTCTTCCAGTTCTTAGTCCCATTATTTTTGCCATTTGCAAATACCAGTAGCCTGGTCTCCCAGAGGGAAGCATGGGAGGAAAAAAAGAAGAGTGAAAAAGCTAACTATTTGTTATGTGTCAGCCTGTCTTAATCTCCTCTCCTCCATCCCCAATCTTGTAATTAAGCATTCTATCCAAATAGGAGGTGTTCTGTGGAATTGCCACATTTAGAACTCATACTATCTATCTAAAGTATGTGTTCCACTAGGAATTTAAAATATCTATATGTGTACCACAGAGATATTGTGGGCTTGGTTCCATACCACTGCAATAAAGCGAATATTAAAACAGAGAGTCAAATGAATTTTTTGGTTTACCAGTACATGTAAAAGTTACATTTACAGTATACTATAGTCTATTAAGTGTGCAATCCCATTATGTCTAAAAAGGCAAGGTACATACATGAATTTTAAAATTGCTAAAAAATGCGAACCATTATCTGAGCTTTCAGCAAGTCATAATCTTTTTGTTGGTGGAAAGTTTTGCCTCAGTGTTGATGGCTGCTGCCTAGTCAGGTTGAGTGACTTTGGCAAGTTATTAAAATAAGGCAACAATGGAATTTGCTGCATTAATTATTCCTTTCATAAACCATTTCTCTGAGGCATGCAATGCGGTTTGATAGCAGTTTACCCATAGTAGAACTTCTTTCAAAATTGGAGTCAATCCTCTCAAACCTCAAACACTGCCGCTACTGTACAACTTTTATATTCTAAATCCTTTATCGTCATTTCAGTAATCTCTACAGCATCTCCACGAGGAGTAAATTCCATCTCAAGAAACCCACTTTCCTTATTCATCCATAAAAAGCAATCCCCAAACCATTAAAGTTTAATGAGATTTCAGCAATTCAAATATGGTAATAATGAAAAAGCGAAATATTTTGAGAATTACCAAAATGTGACAGAGATATGAAGTAAGCAAATGGTTTTGGAAGAAATGATGGGTTTGCTGGACTCAGTTGCTACAACCTTCAATTTGTAAACAACAAGAACAACAACAAAACAACAAACAAGTATCTGTGAAGTACAGTCAAGCAAACCACCAGATGAGGTATGTTAACACTCCCCTGATATATTCAGCAGGATCAGTTGCAACCACTGGGTGTGTTTGGCCTAAAAGGGGCCCACCTACAAGGTTACATTAATTCATTGTCCAATTTGAGATTTATTTCTGGATCCAGTTAAAATAATTTTGGGGCCGCACCCTGGGCATGTCGACTTGTGTCCCAGTGTTTTGGAGGGCCGAAAAAGCTTGGCAACCTCAGTTGCCATCAGATTCCTAGCACAGATTTTAATTAGGAGAATGGAAGCTCACCTACCTAACACTTTGTTAGGTTATTCTTCGTTCACAGTTATGTGTATGAGTTTCACTTAAAATTGCTGTCTCTGTAGTTCAATTGATGTGCAATTGATGAGATAAATCTTTTCGAGATTTTACATACATATCAATAACACCCTGTTATTAAAGAATACACCTTCTTTTCAAAGGCAAATGGGACTTTCAGAATAAAGAATATTTAAGACACAAAGAAAACAATAGTTTCTATAAAGTATAAATATTTAAAATAGCACTCTGATACCAATTCCAAGTGAAATTTTAAAAAAATCGAAAAATAAGAAAACTCTTCTACCTGGAAATTTAAAGACCTGTTACATAATTCTATGCTGAAAAGGGTAATACAAACAGAAGCAATTCCTGAAATACAATGATAGTGAAAGCACTGTATATCAGAATCTATATAAAGCAGTAGGGGAAAAAAATGTAGCCTTAACACCTGTATCAATAAAAATGAAAGAATGAACATAAGTGAAATTAAAGTCCTAAGTCAAACAACTAGAAAAATAGCAGCAAATAAACCAAAAGAGAGCACAAGGGAAGAAATAATAAATATAAAAGCAGAAATTAGTGAGGTGAATAGAAAGATACCACATTAAAAAATAAAATTCTGATCCTTTGAAAAATTAACAAAACAAACCCCTGGCCAATTTATTTAAAGTGGAGGAAGAAAACACAAATATAAAAAATGAGAAACAATAGGAGGAATGACTAATAATGCAGAGGAAATAAAACAAATTTTATTCAAATTTGAAAAACTAAATGATATATGGTATAATTTCTTAGGAAAATGTGGTTATTAGAATCAACCTTAGTAGGATATAGCTTAAACAGAACATTTTAATAAAGAAATAAAAATATTATCAAGAAACCATCCCAGGGCACCTGGGTGGCTCAGTGGGTTAAGCTTCTGCCTTCAGCTCAGTTCATGATCTCAGGGTCCTGGGATCGAGCCCCTCATTGGGCTCTCTGCTCAGCAAGGAGCCTGCTTCCCCCTCTCTCTACCTGCCTCTCTGCCTACTTGTGATGCCCTCTCTCTCTCTCTCTCTCTCTCTCTCTGTCAACTAAATAAATAAATAAATAAAATCTTTTAAAAAAATCCCACAAATGCTATGGTCAAATAATCATGAACAAAGTGGGAAAAAATATACAGTGCAAAAAAGACAGTCTCTTCAATAAATGGTGCTGGGAAAATTGGACAGCTATGTATAGAGGAATGGAACTTGACCATTCTCTTACACCATACACAAAGATAAACTTGAAATGGATCAAAGACCTCAACATGAGGCAGGAATCTATCAAAATCCTAGAGGAGAACATAGGCAGTAACCTCTTCAACATCGGCCACAGCAACTTCTTTCAAGTCTCCAAAGGCAAAGAAACCAAATCGAAAATGAACTTTTGGGACTTCAGCAAGATAAAAAGCTTCTGCACAGCAAAGGAAACAGTCAACGACCACCACCCACAGAATGGGAGAAGATATTCGCAAATGACGCTACAGACTAAGGCCTGATATCCAAGATCTATAAAGAACTCCTCAAACTCAACACACACAAAACAGATAATCATGTCAAAAAAAAAATGGCAGAAAACATGAACAGACACTTCTCCAAAGAAGACATACAAATGGCTAACAGACACATGAAAAAATGTTCATCATCACTAGCCATCAGGGAGATTCAAATCAAAACCACATTGAGATACCACCTTACACCAGTCAGAATGGCCAAAATCAACAAGACAGTAGACAAGTGTTGGAGAGGACATGGAGAAAGGGAATCCTCTTACACTGTTGGTGGGAATGCAAGTTGGTACAGTCACTTTGGAAAATAGTGTAGAGATTCCTTAAGAAATTAAAAATAGAGCTTCTCTATGACCCTGCAATTGCACTACTGGGTATATACCCCAAAGATACAGATGTAGTAAAAAGAAGGGCCACCTGTACCCCGATGTTCAAAGCAGCAAGGGCCACAGTCACCAAACTATGGAAAGAGCCAAGATGCCCTTCAATAGACGAATGGATAAAGAAGATATGGTCCATATACACTATGGAGTATTATGCCTTAATCAGAAAGGATGAATACCCAAATTTTGTATCAACATGGATGGGACTGGAGAAGATTATGCTGAGTGAAATAAGTCAAGCAGACAGAGTCAATTATATGGTTTCACTTACTTGTGGAGTATAAGGAATAGCATGGAGGACATTGGGAGATGGAGAGGAGAAGTGAGTTGGGGGAAATAGGAGGGGGAGACAAACTATGAGAAACTGTGGACTCTGAGAAACAGAGGGTTTTGGAGGGGAGGGGTGAGCCTAGTGGTGGGTATTATGGAGGGCACGTATTGTATGGAGTACTGGGCATTGTGCATAAACAATGAATTTTGGTACACTGAAAAAAAAATAAAAACAAAAGCACCTATTATGTGCCAAACACTAAAGAAAAAAAAAAAAAAAAGAAAACCATCCCACAAAAGTTTATAGATGTAGATATAGATGGAGAGAAAGAGAGGAAAACAAATGATAAATAACAGGACAAAGTGTTAATAATAGGTAAAAATATGAATAAAGGATATATAGACACATGTATGTATTTATATATATATTGTCCAGATTTTTACATATTTATATGTGTAAGTGTGTGTGTTCTTTGAACTATTTTCATAATTTTTACAATTTTAAGTATGGTAATTATTTCTAAAAGTTTTTTAATTCAGAAAACATGTATAGTACCATCTAATTTTTATAAATGAATGTAATTATTTGTATAATCTAAAGGATTTATATTTATACATACATATCCACAAACATCCATGCCCACAAAGCATTAAATAGCTATTTCCAAACAAGTGGGATTTTAGATATTTTTATGCATTATCTTTTTTGCCTCTCTGTATTTCTTTCCATGAGCATTTCTTTTGGCTTAAGATACTAATTTTGTTAATTTAAGAAGTTTCTTAAAGTATTGTTTATAACAATATTAAAGAAATAATTTAAATAACCACCAATGGAAGAATGACCAAGCTAAAAATAACAAGACAAAAATGACAAAAATTAAGCAATTAAAAAAGATACTTATTCTCATTTTAAAGTTTGATCAATTATTCAGAATTCCTGTAGGACTAACACAAAATCTTGCTTCTGAAATTTCTCTAATGTTAGAAATAATAAGAACAAATTATCACTAAAGTTTTCCTAAGTACACAGAGAAGAGGTGCAGTGAAGCAAGCATAAATTTTTTAATCATAGTTTTTAATGCTTTCTAATAAAATTAGTAAAGGAAGGACAAACAGCAGTGATTTCAGTTTCTATTTCCCCTACCTGGTGCTCTGAACTTTCATTTATGAGTATTTGACAAAACATTAAAGGTTGGAGGAGTTAAAAGCAATATTCTTCAGTGGTGGTAAGTTTCTCTCAGTGTCTCATTGTTTGCACAGTTGGGCTGAGCACATCCTTTGTCAAAGCTGTGTAGTTTGTTTCCATAGGACTGTTTTTGCTACAATGTCATTTGAGTATTATTTTTCTGGAGATGGGTAGTGCTTTTCCTTTTTTTAAAAAAATTTTTATTTAATTTTTTTTAAGATGTTATCTATTCATTTACAGACAGAGATCACAAGTAGGCAGAGAGGCTGGCAGAGATTGAGAGAGGATGAAGCAGGCTCCCCGCTGAGCAGAGAACCCGATGCCGGGCTCCATTCCAGGATCCCAGGATCATGACCTGAGCTGAAGGCAGAGGCTTTAACCTACTGAGCCACCCAGGCACCCCAGGTAGTGCTTTTCTATGCTGCATTCTAAGTAATTTCCCATTCACTAATTTTCTCCACTGCTGTGGCTACTCTATTGTTTAACTCACCCACTCTTTCTGAGGTTTTCTATTTTTAATTTCTAGAACTTATGTTCTTTTAGCCCTAGCCAATTTGATTGTTCCTCTCTCCCTAAACATACTATAAATACTTATAGCTTTTAAATATACTCAAGACACTTATTTTATATTTTGTCAATTCCAATGTATATTGGTCTGATTCCATAGGTTTTGGGGGGGTTGATTTTCATTCATAGTGGCTTGTTTCCCTGTGTTTTTAGTGATTTAAAAACGTTGTCAGCTCATATTTCTATAAGTTTATTGCAGGGACTCCTTTGTGCCTGGATCAAAAGTGCATCTCTACAAATAGCATCTGGATTTTCTTCTGCCTAGCACTACTAGTCCAAGCACACTTTAAACAACATTTTGAGGTTGAGGCTTTTCCATGTTACTTGAGCAGGGCTAATCTTAGTTCCAAACCTATATGAGCACATTCCTGCTTCCAAAAAATTTTCATTTTTCACCAACTTAATCATACATTGGACATTATAAAACTGTGTTTTAGCCAGTTTTTTAAGGTGGCTAGGATATGGGGTTTCTCTGTGAATCTAATCTGCCATAGTGTCCTTCTATGTTTTATCTTATTGATTTATTCAAGCTCCAGAATCATGTTGATCAAATGAGTGAATATTAGAAATGTAACTATCATCTATTACAGTATTTTATATTTGAATAACTGGAAAAGCAACTTCCCCTTATTCTAAATTGTCTTGACTCTTTGCAGATATTTAATTCTTATGTTTTAGAATCCATTGTCAAAATAAAAATATCCGGGAGAGGGTTGTTGACAGGCATTGTGTTCATACTATATGTGTAAAATTTGGAAAGCACTAAGTTATATACAATATTTAATCTTACCATCTGCATTTCTGGTTAATATTCTTTTTAGGGTTTTCCTCCTAATTTGGAGAAATCTTTTCTTTTCCCACTATAGTTTCTATCTATTTATTTTGAGATTACCAGCTATTTTGAAACACATGTTTTCAATATCTCCTTTATACAAATGACTTAACAGTTCTTTAGGAGTTTTTTGGTTTTGTTTTGTTTCAGTCATAACATGGAAGTCTACCAAAAACAATGGAAATAAAATAGTACAATTAACGGCTTATTTTCAAAATACCCAATAGTGCAAGGATCATTTCTGCTCTGCAAACCGAGTAGCCCTTGAGGAGAAAATGCCAATTGCCTTTTTTTTCCTTAATGTTTGAGAAATAAGTGGAATTATTATGGTTCTTGAGGTAAACAATGAAAAAAATCTTTTTGAAATGGATTTCTCCCAGGAATTCAATACCTCTATTCAGACCCTACACATTATATTCTTCATTAAAGCATAGCTTCCACTATTACTAAACACTGACATAAAAGATATATGCAGTTGTCACTTTCTAGGGTCAGTCTCCAAATGAACAACAAAAGTCCACCCATCCCTACCCCTGACCCCAAGTATGATAGTTTCACCTCCATATAAAAAAGTGTAAAACAGGGGTGCCTGGGTGGCTCAGTGGGTTAAAGCCTCTGCCTTTGGCTCAGGTCCTGGTCTCAGGGTCCTGAGATCGAGCCCTGCATCGGGCTCTCTCAGGGTCCTGAGATCGAGCCCTGCATCGGGCTCTCTGCTCAGTGGGGAGCCTGCTTCCCTTCCTCTCTGCCTGCCTCTCTGACTACTTGTGATCTCTGTCTGTCAAATACATAAATAAAATCTTTTTTTAAAAAGTGTAAAACATTGAGAAACATGTCACTTTTCTGATCTGATGTCAACTTGAAATTCTTCAAAGTTCAGAAGCTGTTTTTTCCTTTTGTCATCAAAACTGTCACCACCCCACATCCACCTTCATGTCCTTTGTCCATTTTAGTAGTTAGGTCTCAGCAAACATTTGCTGAATTTTAATTAAGAAGCATTTTGGATGGAAGTTGAGAGTCCTAGAATGTCATGAGCACACTATGAAGGTGCACATATGAGTTGTGTCTTTCCATAATGGCAGCTTTATTCAGTCATAAAACAAGGTTAACATAATTATACAGCAGGTTCGGGATTCCAAACACAATGACATTTTATTAGTGTTTAACTTGTTTTCTTACACATCACACAAATTAAATCACAAGAGAATCGCCTAAGATAAAAACAAGTGGTAGGAAGTTAATGAAGCAAATGCAGTCATTTTGTGAGTGTGCAGTTGAGATAAAGCCTCCTTTCGGTCTAGGTTTGCTCTCAGCACTTGCTACTTAATATGTTCAAGCTGTGAAGGATCTCTGTGCTGTCCTGAGACCATTGAGGCAGGGTCTTCAGGACAGTTGCCTTTTTGATGTGGTCAGAGATGAAGGAGTCAGCATCTGGAAAGTCTTGACAGTTTGCTGCAAAAATCCTCCCTTTTTAAAGGGATTTAATTAGTCTTGGGCCTTTGCAGACCTCCTCTGGTTCCGCTGGTTATCCGTTTGTGGTGTGGTCAGCCTGCGCTGGCTCGGAAGACATCTGTCCTTAGCTGCGATGCCCTTGACTGCTTACATCATTGCTTGACCTAAGTTCTGAGTAACTCCACCTTAGTTTCTACACAGGGTTCACTAAAACCCATGATACAGTGAACTCAACAAGTGAACAAGTGAGCAATACATTGTTGCTGTTTCTTAAGAGTTTTTTTTCCTCGAGAACATAGTTTATTTTGGCTCAGTTATTTCCCTCAACAGTCAATTAGAAGACAGGACTCATAGACAAAACACAAATATAGAAGTAAGTTTTTCGCTGTGGGATTGTAATTACAATGTAAGACAGAAGATCCCAGAGCAACCTGAGACACTGCCTTGCCCTGATTGGAAAGAAGATCTAGGCGATTAGTGAAAGACGATTCCTTCATCCCTCGCTTGTGTTTGTGTGGGAGCCACCTCCGCTAACTGCGGAGTCTTTTGTAGTCAACGGACGAACGTCGTCTTTGGTGGAAAACAATCAATTTACTACGGCCGCTAGCCCGCGCTCCCAGAAAACCTGACTGAACCTGAAGCCTACCCTCCCCCGATCACTCCCGGGTTTCCCGGGTTACTGGCCTCCACCCGCTCTCTTCCGGGAGGCGGAGAGCGCACGCTCCCGGCGCGTGACGCAGCACGTCGTGGTATAAC
This sequence comes from Mellivora capensis, assembly GCA_004024625.1. Lineage (NCBI taxonomy): Eukaryota > Metazoa > Chordata > Mammalia > Carnivora > Mustelidae > Mellivora > Mellivora capensis. Next base: position 102,455 of record PISX010001884.1, on the reverse strand, counting down.
TACGTGACGCGCGGCGGAAGCTTCCTCTTTGATCGCCAGACCGCCCTTCAAGATGGCGCCGGTGAGTGAGAGTGGGATTTTGGTGGGAGCATGTTTCCCCAGTGTAAATTATTTTTGCATCTGGCGAATTGGGGAGCTCTCTTTTGAGGTGAAGGGACGCCAGAAATGGAGACTAGGTCAGGAGCACAAGCACGATGTGAAGATTCCCAGTTGTTTTTTCGAGGCATTTGGCGACTGCCATGCGGTCTAGTGGAGTTCTAGGTGGGCCCGAAGTTTGGATGAGTGGTTGTCGTAGCGCAAGGAAGGAGGTTCACAACGATGAACCGGCCTAATGGGGCAGCATTGGGCCATTTCTTTTCAGTCTAGCTTTTGATAACGCCGATGCTGGCCTATTCGTTTGCGCCAGGAAGGAGATTGGGTGATCGGATCGGTCTGATGGCCTTGCTAGAGCGGAGGGAGCTCCGAGGCTACAGAAGTTTCAGAGAACTTTAGAACTAAGTTGGAGAAGTAGTTTCTTTACTACCTCATGACGGAAGTTTTTAAAAGATAAAAGTCGAGGGACGCCTGGGTGGCTCAGTTGGTTAAGCGGCTGCCTTCGGCTCAGGTCATGATCCCAGCGTCCTGGAATCGAGTCCCACATCGGGCTCCTTGCTCGGCAGGGAGCCTGCTTCTCCCTCTGCCTGCCACTCTGTCTGCCTGTGCTCGCTCGCTCGCTCTCTCTGACAAATAAATAAATAAAATCTTTAAAAAAATAAAAGATAAAAGTCGAGACTCGCACATATAAAAGCATGCTCCAGAGAGTTTATGTTATTAATTAACAAGGGAATCAGTAAAATGTTTAATCCAGTCCAAAGAGCATTTGAAAAAGTAGGTATATGTCAACAGTTTACCAGTTCTAAGTTTTGGATATTTGGGAGTGGTGGTAGTACAAATTACTCGGCTACCTAAAAGCAAACTGGCATTACTACGTGGTGTCCTTTTGGGTGGATCTAATTTGGAGATGGTATCCTCTACTGATTTGGCTGTTCTCAGTACATTGCCTGAATGTAATTAATAGTAATAGGCTAATTAATAGTAGCCACAGCAGCATTTTACTTGGATAGCCCAGTTATGTGTATTGGTCTAAGTTTGGGGTATGGAAAACTAATATTAAAAATGTTTTTTTGAATTGAAAAGTCTTTACAGGATTAAAGGTCCCCCTCTCCCTCACCTATATAACAAAATAAGGAATTTCTAGACTTTATTATAAGGATATAATATAAGGATATCATATTATAAGGATTGTATGTAAGATTATATTATAAGGATATAAGATATATATTATAAGGATATAAGACTTTATTTTAAGGATATAATAAGGATTTAATTCTCTAAAATTTTTTCCGGCATATAATTGAGCTTGGGCAAGGTAGTGTATACTACCTGTGTCCCATAGGGCCTGACCTATAGTGAGCAGTAACTGATAGTTTAAAATTGAATGTCAGTGGTCTGGAAAATTTTGAAAGCCCATAAGACTTAACTTGATAATTGGAACAGAATGGCTTGATTAGAGGTCCAAACCAGTCCTGGGTGGGTTTCGGTTTTAATTTACAGTAGAAAGTAGGTTGTTTCTTGTAATAGTCTTTCGTGGTTGTATATGTAGGATTCTTTGGAATTATCTGATGAGGAGAACTAATAGGGGCTTGCCATATGTTTCGAGCTTTCTTAAGTTTTGCACTTTGGAGACACTTGGGTGGTGAGTGGGGAAAATTCCCACTGGATTTTACAAAAATTTGGTTTAAACAAAGTTAAAGAGCTACCCCCTTTCACACAGTGTGGCTGGGGAAAAAGCTATACCCGGTAGATATGAAGCAGTTTTTTAGATCTTGCACCATTTCGTATATATAGAAATACAACATCACAGTACATTGTACATCTCTGGGCTGCTACAGATTTTTAAGTTTTGTATACATAGTGAATAAATTGAATAGTAATAATTATGTTAACTATCTGTAGCAGAAAGACAAGAAACCCAAGAAGTCAACCTGGAAATTTAATTTGGACCTTACCCATCCAGTAGAAGATGGAATTTTTGATTCTGGAAATTTTGTAAGTAACGCTCTTCTCAGCTTGTTTTTATCATTGTAATAGAGTTCTTAATGACTTAAATATGTAATATTTGATTTTAACCTAAGCTCTATTCCTAGGGTACCTTCCCTAGTGAATATCTAGGGTTTTCTTCCCTAGTTCTGCATGTTTTCTGTTTTAAAATAGGAACAGTTTCTACGGGAGAAGGTTAAAGTCAATGGAAAAACTGGAAATCTGGGGAATGTTGTTCACATTGAACGCTTCAAGAATAAAATCACAGTTGTTTCTGAGAAACAATTCTCTAAAAGGTTGGTATTTGTTTCCCATAGTACTTTAGTGAAATTATGGTAGTTGTGAATATTTTATAGAATACACAGTCTTTGTATTTTCTCTTCATAGGCAGGAGTAGATGTGGTGATAAGGTCAGGGAGATACAAACAGAAATGTTTTGAACTTATTAATGACCTATGTAAATGGAAAATGGGTTCAGTAACTGGGCCAGTTCCTTAGGCTGGTTGTCAGTAAGTGTAATTTATTGCTGGAATATAGGCAAGTTATATATAGGGCTCCTGTCCAGTGCAAAGTAGTCCCTGAAGCCCAATTATATATAAACTTAAACAGTGTTAGGTGTTTTTGTTTGTTTGTTTGTTTGTTTGTTTGTTTTTAAAGATTTTATTTATTTATTTGACAGACAGAGACCACAAGTAGGCAGATGGGCAGGCAGAGAGAGAGGAAGGGAAGCAGGCTCCCTGCTCAGCAGAGAGCCTGATGCAGGGCTCAATCCCAGGATCCCGGGATCATGACCTGAGCCGAAGGCAGAGGTTTTAACCCACAGAACCATCCAGGAGCCCCACAGTGTTAGGTGTTTGGAAGATGTTGCAAGAAACCTGTCAGATGTGTAACATGAAAGTAATGTCCCAAATTAAGTAATGTAAGTGTTTTCTTATACCTCGGTTTTTAAGGTCTTGGTGGTTTATTTAGTAGAGGCAGGCAGTCAGAGGTAAAGTCTAACGTTTTGCCGGTTTTAGTTCGTCTAATTTACTCAACAAATATTAAGTACTTACATGGCAGCACTCTTGTAGGACTGGATAGCCAAGCAGCCAAGTACCTATTACTAAGGAGCTCCAATTCTAGTGGAAAGAAATGATAAGGTATTAACTAGTTGATGAGTGCTGTGTAAATGCATAAAGAGGATTTCAGGGTTGATATTAGATAAGGTAGTTAAGGAACTCTCATCTAAATGAAGTGCTGGAGTGAGACATGCAAATTAGGGGATTTATGATTATGGCTGAAAAAGACTTGGTGGAAGCTGAACACTGAGCCTGTTGTGAGAATAGGTGAGCCCGTGGTGGCTCAGACTAAAGTAGAAGTGCATATTATCTGTGGTTACGAATTCACTAGGGATTTGGGGATGAAAGGTTATGTTCTCAAGGACTTCACAGACATGCACATAATTATTATAAAATGCAATGCTGTAATTGCTGTGTTGAGGATAAAAGATAGAGCATAGGAATTTGCAGAGATGGGTAGTGTTGCCTGTGGAATGAAGTATTCTAGCAGAGGGAACAGCATTAAGAACAGGGAAGCTCAAGGACTGCTTGATAGTCCAGAATTTAAAGTGTAAGTTGAAGCGAATGGCTGGAGTGATGAAATTAGACCATGTTGAAAGCTTTTTATGACTGAGCCATACATTAGTTGGAAGTATGTCGATAATCCTGAACTTGTAAATGAATTCAGCCCTGTTGTAGGTTTCCTTTTATTGATCATGGGATTGAAGTTAGGGAGGTTGATAGTAGTGAAAGGAATGTTGACATGTTAGTGCATAATACATCTAAGGAATGAAATTGTATATTAAAAGGTAATCTGGTTATGGCAATAAAACTGAAGAGGAAGCTGCTATTATTGCTCTTTTTAGCGTCAACATAAAGGATGTTTATATTAGGGAGATGGGGGAATAGGGTTTGTAGGGCATCAACTGATTGTAATTGGGGTTGAGTGGCTACCTTATTGATCCCCAGCAACCTTGAACAATGTTGGATACAAATGAAATATTTTGGAGGGAACATTAAAGATGAATACAACTGCTTTTTATATAGTAAGCCTTTACATAGTAGATAATTTTATTTCTTAATGAGATTCATGTCTTGATTTTACAGGTATTTGAAATATCTTACCAAGAAATACCTTAAGAAGAACAATCTTCGTGATTGGCTTCGTGTGGTTGCATCTGACAAGGAGACTTATGAACTTCGTTATTTCCAGATTAGTCAAGATGAAGATGGATCTGAGTCTGAAGACTAGGTGAAGCTGCCCCTTACAGGGTTTTGCTTGTTAATGAAACGGAAACAGCTAGAAATGGACTTTTAGTTTATTGGTGAATAAAAAGCATTATACTCTGTATGTTAAGCTTCTGCCTCTTTTTTATTTAAGTATATGCCATTTACGTGATTCTGGGCTTTCCTTTGACAGTTTTTGTAAGTAATATTTAAGTAGCCTATAGCTGGTAGAATTTTTTCAGGATTTCTGAAATTTATTCCTTTTATGGATGTCCTCAAGTTAAAATGTGTAGTGTATAGGAAATAGTGAAGCACAGTAGTGTGTATGACTTTATATAGTGAAATACTTAAAATTCTCTTGGCAGTCTTAAACATTTTTACAGTTTGTTAATGCAGTTCTGAGTGCTTAGAACAGTTCTTAAACATACATGCTTATATTGAGTCACTCCTGCCCTCTGCTTCAGAGGATGCTGACTCCCTGGTTCGCATAAAAGCTGTGTGGGTGAGCATGGTATCCCACTAAACCAGTGTTTAATTGCCTGTTAGATGTCTCCAACCAGATGCGTTATAGGCACTAGAAACTCAAAATCTTCAAATCAGAACTCTTAATGTCTTTGCCACTAAATCTGCTGCTGTGTTCCTTATCTAAAAAACAGTTTACTCAAGACAGTTGGAATCTCTTCCTTTTCTCAAGTCTCCTTCCTGGTAATTCTAAAAGTAGTGGTTATCTATTGCTTGTTCTCAGTGGATAGACCCTTTCCTCCAAATAAAGTGGCCTCTGAGCAAATAGAATGGTTTGGCAAAAATCCAGATTGTGAGAGATGGAGAATAACGGGAGGGAGGTACTAGAGCATTATCAATTCTCTTGTTTTCCAGTGGTCCCAAGTAATGTGTCTTTCTACGTTTAACCTAAAAGTGGTGTCACTATCTCAGGTACTTGGGCAGTGGACCCTGATAGCAGTAGAAACATGTTGCAAAATAATGTCTTGACTACTACAGCCTACTGTACAGACTTACATAATTGGTTTTGGGAATGTTGGGAATAATTTCATCACGAGTGTCAATTCTCTTGATTATTAAGAACTTGTTGAAGTACCCTCCAACATTAATGTACTGTTGTAGTGCAGCAACTCCTTTGTTCTTTCCAGATAGCTGTAATAACCTCTTAACTGCTCTGTTTGAATTGTTCACATTTTCTACCAGCAGTAACCAAGACCCACCTGAGATTCCTTTGTTGAGCATTGTGGATACAAGGGAGTAACAACAGCCTACTCTGGTTAGGGAAACACTGGCCAAATAATGCCATACAAACTGCTGAGTACAACAAAGGAGAGGTGTTTCTAGAAGGAATTTTTTGATCTAGTCAAGGTGACAGGAAATATTTGAGCTGACCTACAGCAGACATGGTAGTAACTGGGCAAAGGGTGTTTCAGGCAGAACATCATAGGTGAAGTTCTCAGCACACTGAGAAACTGGTTGGTATAGAATACATCTGGAATAGAGTGGTGGCTATGAGGAGAATTTGGAAAGGTAAGGTGGAAACCAGCCCATGCAGGACAGAAAAACATTTTAATCTTGAGAGAATGGGAAGCTACTGAATTTTGAGTGAATAGTAATGTGATCCAGTGAGATGACCATTTTGAAAAAGATCTATGGCTGCATTGTGGAAAGTGGTTTTCAGAGTGGTCATAGATGTAAGGAGACAGGAAGTTATATGGCAGTATCCTGTGGCTCTGTTGGGTAGCATTGGGGTGTTGGAGGAGATGGGAAGAAGTGGACAGAGTTTGAGATTTCAGAGGATAAAACCTGGAACTTGGTGGTAGGGAAAAGTGTTGAGGGTGACATAATTGGCTAGAAGATTGCATTTGCTGATCGCAATAGGAGAAGGCAGGAGTAAAGGGAAAGTAAATTTTAGGCTATGCTGAATTTGTGTTCCACAAGAAGTCCTGAGGAAGGGTTTAAGTGAAGATGTCCACTGGTCTGTGCATAGGTGGTAATAATCAATGGGGTGGGGTGGAATTGCCTGTGGGGAGTGTACAGTGAGGATTAAGTATTGCAGACACCAAATGCCTCCATTCCTCCTCTAGAGTGACCCTTCCAAATGATCTCATGTGTTATTCAGATGTTTAAAATTAGTTTCCAAATTTCACATTAATGTGTGCTCAGGCCTGTGTACACTATGCCTTTAAGGAGTTGGCAGGTTAGTTGAGACAAGCAAATTTATTTAACTTTTGAAAGAAAACCAGCTGTATGATGCAGTATCAGATATAGAAACACTTGTCTTTGTGAAGCTTATACTCCAGTGGAGGAAGACAGTAAAGTAAAATGTATGGTACATGATAGATATAAGAAAAATAAGGGAGATAGGGAATGTAGTAAGGAGGAAGGTATGTTGCATTTGTAAATGGGGTCAGAAAAGGCTTTACCAAGAAGGGCTCTGTAAAGACCTAAAGGAGACCAATAGATAACTATGAGAGAAGCATCCTGGCAGGCAGAGACTAGCAGAACAAAGGCCCTGAGGCTGGGGTGCATCTAGTATATTCAAGGAACAAGAAGGAGATCTCTGTGATCTGAGCTGAATGTGTGGTGGAGAGTAGAAGGTGAAATTAGAAAGGTGAAGGGTATGTGTATGTGCTTGGCCGTGGGTGGGGAAGTAGAGGATGGGGTTGCATGAGTTCCATTAGCAACTTAAAACAGTCAGCTTATGGTCTCTGAGGCTCAGGAACCTAAGAAGCAGTTTAACTGAGAGGATTTCATGAAGTTGTAGTCAGCTGTGAGACTCGCCTGCAGTCATACAAAAGCTAGTAAACTACTGCTTGTTTTTGAAAATAAAGTTTTATTGGAACTAAAGTCCTGAACGTTATTTTTCGAATTGTGTGAAGTTGGCAGAGTTGGCTAGTTGCAATAGGGATAGTAGAACCTGCAAGACCTGAACTGTTTACTATGGCCCTTTAAAAAAATCTTTCCTTTGGGCTTGACTAGAGCTGGATGATCTACTTCCAGGCTCCCTCACAAGGCTGTTGGTAGAATATAGCTTCTTGCCAGGTGCATTCTGCATGGAGCCGTTCATGACATAGCAGGTGATTTTTTCCAGAGTGAGTGAGCCAACCCAGGGGGAGAAAGAACCAAGACAGAGGCTCCAGTGTCTATAACCCAACCTCAGAAGTTCTATGCCTTTGCTTCCCCTTGATTCCATTGAGTATACAGACCAAACTTGGAAGAGTGAGAAGGGATTGCACAAGAGTTTGAACACCAGGAGGTGGGAATCTATCCAAGGCCATTTTGGAGGCTGGCTACTACAGGGGTATGAAGTAGGGAGAGCTACGCAGGACATTTGCTTCAGCTATTTTCCTGAGTACAATGAGGAACTACTAGTAGACTTGAGCTGAGAAATGTAATCTGACATATTTGAAATGAATATTTATAGTGGAGTATTTTGTTAGTTTATGGTAAGAAGCTATGGAAAATCAGAAAATCTCAGACTATGCATTCTGGCAGGTGACTTCACAGTTTGGAAGCTGTGAAGAATAAAGTCATTAGGGGCTCCTGGGTGGCTCAGTTGTTAAGCATCTGCCTTCAGTTCAGGTCATGATTCCAGGGTCCTGGGATTGAGTTCCTGCTTGGCAGGAAGTCTGCTTCTCACTCTCCCACTGCCCCTGCTTCTGTTCCCTCTCTTGCTGTGTCTCTCTCTGTCAAATAAATAAATAAAATCTTAAAAAAAAAAAAAAGAATAGAGTTATTATTCTGAAGGGCTGAAAGATTCTCAAATTTCTTTGCCTTCCAGCATCTCTGTATGAACTGAAAAGTTTTTTTTTTTTAACCTTCCTGGTTTTTGTTTTTTAATTTTTTAATTTTGTGTATGTTCTTACATTCAAATTCTGTTACATGTATTTGTATCCATAAATAATATATAACGTTGTTTTGTATCGTGTTATAATTTACAAAGTGGTCCCAACCTATGTATATCTTTTTGAATTTATTTTATACACTGAGTACAATTGTTTATGAGTTTTGTGTTGACACATAGAGATCTGGTCAGTTTGTTTTGATTTCTGTGTGGCTTTCCCATTGTATGAATATTTACATTCCCTGTGATTACCAATTATTATTGGTAATCCAAATTATTGGTAATTGGTAATTGGTATAATAATTGGTAATTGGTAATAATAATTGGTAATACCAATTACTATTATTTGAGTTTATTTCCCCTATTTTTATTTTGTGTTTTTTCTGTTTATACTTTTCCCTTCCTGCCTCATTTAGGGAGAAAGGGAATATCATGTTTTCTTTCTTCTTTTGTTTAACAGTTGATCTTTATCTCCCATCCCCTATCTGTTGGCCCTCCACACATAGGACCTCTGGCAACCACCAATCTCTTCTTCAAATATATGGTCTTGGTGAATAGATAGATAGATAGAGTCCACATATAAGAAAGATCAACAGTGTTAGTCTTTCTGGGACCTACTTCATTTAGCATATTGCCCTTGAGGCCCATCCTTATAAAAAATGTCAAGATTTCATTTTTTATGGCTGAGTAATATTCCATTGTGTGTGTGTATCACAATGTCTATCCGTCGGTGGACATTTAGGTTGTTTCCATTTCTGGGCTACTGTAAGTAATGCTTCAGTGAACATGGTGGTACATATATCCTTTTGACTTAGTGTTTTCATTTTCCTTGGGTAAATACCCAGAATTGGAATTGCTGGATCATATAGTAGTTTTATTTTTAATTTTTTGAGGAATCTCCTTACTATTGTCCACAGTGGCTGCACCAGTTTACAGTCCTACCAATAATGCATGAGGGTTCCCTTTTCTCTGTATCTTTACCAACACTTGTTATTTTTAGTCTTTCTGCTAACAGCCATCTTAACAGGTATGAGGTGATATCTCATTGTGGTTTTGATATGTATTTCAATGATGATTAATGATCATTGTTTAATAATCACTGTTGGCCATTTGTATATCTTCTTAGAAAAAATGTCTATTCAGACTGCCCATTTTAAAATTTTTTATAAACATATAATGTATTTTTGTCCCCAGGGGTACATGTCTGTGAATCGCCAGGTTTACACACTTCACAGCACTAACCATAGCACATACCCTCCCCAATGTCCAGTACCCCACCCCCCTCTCTCGACCCCCTCCCCCCAGCAACCCTCTGTTTTGTGAGATTAAGAGTCACTTACAGACTGCCCATTTTTTAATTGGATTTTTTTTTTTTTGCTATTGAGTTGTATGAGTTTATTAGATATATGATTTGCAAATATTTTCTCTTTCAGTATGTTACCTTTTCATTTCATTGTTCATTTATTGTTCATTTCATCCATACACTTCTGTTTGTTTCTTTAAATTTTAGTGTCTAAAAAATAAGGACTCTTAAGGTATAACTATCCTGCTATTATCACACTTACAGCAAATGAACAATATTTTCTTTTTCTTTTTTTAAGATTTTATTTATTTGTTTGAGAGAGAGGGAATGAGAGAGAGAGCATGAGAGGAGAGAGGTCAGCAGGAGAAGCAGACTCCGTGCTCAGCAGGGAGCCTGATGTGGGACTCGATTCTGGGACTCGAGGTTCATGACCTGAGCTGAAGGCAGTTGCTTAACCAACTGAGCCACCCAGGTGCCCCAAATGAAGAGTATTTTCTTAATGTAATTCAACATCCAATCAGTGCTCAATTTCCCCATATACCTCACAACTTCTAAATTGTACAAATCACGGTTGTAATAAGGTCCAAGTGTTGCAATGAAATGATGTCTCTAAAGCCTCCTTTAACCTAGAGATTCTAACTCTCCCTCTCTCTCTCCCTACCCCCTAGTCCCCAGTTTATTTGTTGATCAAACTGAATCATTTGTTCTGTAGAATTTTCTACAATCTGAATTTTCATGACACACACATCTACAATCCCAGTGGTGTCATTTAACATACTCCTCTGCTGTGTTTCCTGTGAACTGCAAGTTAGATCTAGAAGCTTAATCAAATATTAGATTCAAGTTTGATTTTTTTTTGCTAGAATACTTATAGCTGTCATTGTATACATCTATTAAGAGTAATATAATGTTAGCTTTCCTCTTTTTGTTGTGTTAGCACCACTGATGACCACGCCTAGATTCATTATTTCCCTAGGGGTTGTCAAATGGGGAAACTCTTAACATTCGTTTTTCATTTATTGGCTGGAATGCACCTAAAAGAGGTACTTTCCCTTATTAACCCCAAGGTGCAGCTCCTTCCTATAAGGAAGGTAGGATAAGTACATACTTCTTTTCCGTTTTTATATATTATGTACTAATTTTGTACTATGTACTAATAAAAACTTTTCCGTTTTTATATATTATGTACTAATTTTTCAAGTTAAAATATTTTGTATGTTTTAGCCATTATAATTACTTTTATTGATTCTCAAATGGTCCCATATTTGGCCATTGGGAGCCTCTTCAACTTGGCTCCTGAGTCCTGTAATATAACCTCATTAACGTTTTATTGCCTCCTTGGTTTCTAGTATGCTAAGAAGTTCTAGCTCTCCCAAATTTCCTTCCCTAGATCAGGAATCATCCATTTCTCCAAGGAGCTCTGGATTGTGCTCTAGGTGCTAGTCATGTTCATTGCTACTGTGTTGGTCATTGTTTCTTGGCCTTTTAAGTGGACAGAGCCAGGAAATACATGTTTGTTTTTCAAAATACTTAAGAAATTTATATTGATACTTCCAGTTCAAATTTAGCATGACAGTTTTTTACCTCATCCATTTTATCATCCTGTTTCTCCGTGCCGAAAATTTCAATGACACCAACGTAAGTACTTACTTGATTTACCTCACAATATGTGCATAATTGTCCCTCAAAAGCAATACCGATATTACTACTTATAATATAATTACTTTGCAATTAAGATCGTTTTGCAGTTCTTTTTGTCCTTATGGTATATCCCACTAGGAATGAATGAAGTCCTATGTTTGAAAGCCCTGGAAATGATTCCTCTCTCTCTGGTTTTGACACAAACTTCATATACAGGTTCATTTGTTTCATTCTACTTTGGATTTTTAAAACTTAAAGTCTTTTTGTATTTTATAATTCTGTGAAATATTTACAAGGTTCTAAAGTCCAAAACAAAGTATGTTTACAAAGTATGTATTAGTCCCCTTCATTCCAGGGCTCACCTCCCCCTGCACATAGCCATTTAAGAAGAAACTTATGGCTTATCCATCCATTTTTTATAAAGGTATGTACTATTATTTAAAAGATAGCATACTGTACATTATCTTTTTTCACTTAATAATATCCTGGAGTCAGTCACTTCTGTGTGGATATAGCATAGTTTACTCAATCAGTTCCCTACTGATGGGCATTTGAGTTGTTTCCAACCTTTTGCTATAATTAGTGCTGTAGTGAAAAACCTCCTGCACATGTCTTTTCTTATTTTTGCTGTCAGATCTTTGGAGTAGATTTGTAGAAGTGAGATTCCTATGTCAAAAGATAAATGAATGTGTAATTTCAATACATATTGCCAAATTCCCCTCCCTCCACTTATCATTCCTGCCAGCAATGTATGAAAATGTCCATTTTCCTGTGGACTTACCAACAGATTATAGTGTCCATTTTAAATTTTTTGGTCTATCTGATAGATGAGACATGGTTTTTAGGATAGTTTGGATTTTCATTTCACTTAGGAGTGAGAATGAGTGCCACTTCAAAGGTAAGGATCGTTTGCATTTCTTTTTCTGTGGGCCACCTGTTGATATCTGTAGGACATACATGGGATTCTTGGTCTTTTTATTCTTTATTTTTAGAAGCTCCCTCCATAGTAAGGCTATTAAACCCTCATCTGTGATGCATGTTGCACATTTTCTTTCAGTTTGTCACTTGTCTTTTCCCCGTACTTATGGTGTTTTGTTTTTTTTTTTGTCTTGTTGCTCTAGAGGCATTATTTTTATGTAATTAAATCTACTAATCTTTTCCTCATTAGTTCAGGATTTTTAAAAAGATTTTTTTATTTATTTGACAGAGAGAGAGAGACAGAGATCACAAGTAGGCAGAGAGGCCGGCAGAGATGGGGAAGCAGGCTCCCCACTGAGCAGAGAGCCCCATGTGGGGCTTAATCCCAGGACCCTGAGATCATGACCTGAGCTGAAGGCAGAGGCTTAATCCACTGAGCCACCCAAGCACCCCATTACTTCAGGATTTTGAGCCACAATTGGAAAAGTTTTCCCCACTTCTAGGTTTTAGAAGACTTCATTCATGTTTTTTTCCACTACGTGTGTGGTTTCACTTTCAAAATTTAAGTCTACCTTCTTATTTTAAATTTATCCTGGTTTATAGTTTGACAAGTAAATCCAGTTTACATTTCTTTTTTCCTATGTAGCTACCCACTTACACCATTACCCCTGATTAGGAAGTACTGAGGAAGTTCTAATTAGCATTGATTCTCCTACTCATCTGGAAATCCTTTGTGGTGATGCTGCGGTGGTTGCAGTGTCTACGTTTACTGCTTTAGTTGTGCCTCCTCTTTGGTAAGCTGGATGATTTAAACGCCAGCAGGGCCACTTTTAAATTATAAAGGACCTTCTCTTCTTTTTTGATCTGTCAGCAGCCCTGGGTGACGGAATATTATCTTCCCCACTTCACATATGAGGAAACAAGTCTCAGATGTTGGCTTGCCCAGGATCACACCATGTCATCCATCTCTCAGTCCTCACCCAGTGCTTCTCCCATCCTGGGGCTGAGCCACGTCTCAGCACAAGGCCATAGTCAGGCATGGGGCAGTGGAGGAGCACTAATCCGGAGGTGGAGACTGCCTGTGCTGCCTCCTGGCCCTGTAACCTTGGACACCGCTCTCTTTGCAAGTGAAGTGGTTGCAAACAAGCCATTGTTTATCAGTTTAGTAACCTGCCTCCTTTTGATAAACAGATACTTGGTGTTGTTGCCTTATGCAGTTCTGATTGTCCTTCCCATGATATGACTGATGCATAAATATGCCACACCAACCAAGGTTTTTTGGGATTTCTAGTCCAAAACACAGCAAAGTAAGATTCCTCTTTGAATTTCCCAAATGTAAACTTACAGTGTTAAATAAGCTTTTTTTTTTTTTTTTAAGACACGCACACTCCTTGAGAGTAGCATATGCCCCTCCCCAGCTTGATGTGGTACTCTCGAAAGTTTTTCTCTGCCCTAGGTTTCTATGATTTAAAAACCCAGACTTGGAATCAGAGATCTACTGTTCTCAGTTATGATTGATTGGATGATTGATTCCCCCAAGGGAGAGATCTTTTTTTTTTTTTTTAAGATTTTATAATGTATTTTTCAGAGAAAGAGCATAAACTTGAGGAGTGGCAGGCAGAGCAGGTGGAGGGAGAAGCAGGCTTCCTATGAGCAAGGAGCCTGATGCAGGACTTCATCCTGGGACAGACGCTTACTCTACTGAGCAACCCAGGTGTCCCAGGATCTATTAACATACAAATGCTCTTTCTGTATCTCTCTCAAGCAGGATGGTGAATCACACAGATCCCACACATGTCACAATTGTGTGGTTGTTGATTTCTCTTCTGCCGGGCCCTGTCCTGAGAGCTTATGGGTGACTTAGATATGCTGTCTGTACTCAAGGAGCCTGCAGTTCTAATGGGGGAAGCAAACATAGGAACAATCAGGTAAGTGTGGTTAGTGCCATGGTAGAGACATAACAAGGTGCTTTGGAAGCACCTATAACCATGAATAGTGGGAAAGGGAATCCAGAAAAGCCTTCTGGAAGATGTGGCTGACCCTGAGCTCTATTTAAGGAAGGATAGGAATTAATGGAACAAAGAAGAACAAAGGGATTCTAGGCTATGGAGGGGTGGTTCCAGTGGCTACTCTTCATTGGGGGCCTTCTCTTTCAGAATCTTTATATCCTACATCTCATTTAATCTCTGTAGCCATCCTGCAAGTTAGCTGTTACTTCCCTTTCAGACAAATCATAAAAGCAAGAGCTGAGATTGCTAAACACCTTATTCACAGAGCGAATAAGTTCCAAATTAAAACCTCAACCCAGGCCTGTCTGACTTCAATGCTGATGGCTCTGTAAATGGCTTAATGTAAACATGTTTCTAACCTCCTCTCTGCCAGGTAATCCTTTCTCACAGTGATGCACATTCAACTGGCTCCCTTCAGCTTCTTGGGGAACCAAGGTTTGTTTTGTTTGTTTGTTTGGTTTTTGTTGTTGTTTTTACCCTGCCTGAGACCCACAAATTGGCTTGATAGAGGCTGTCTGGCAAACATGTTTGTTGTAATAAAATCAGTCACGAGAGCTGGCCCACTGCTTGGAAGGAACAGCAGGGAAGATTCCTTATTTCATCACCTCTATACTTTTCGTTTAGGCATGAAACAAGCTTTTATAATGGGACCTTGTCTCTCCCTTTTCAGCTGAGGCTGAAACAGAACAAACAGAACAAAACTAAAGTTGCCAAACGCCCACTTTCCAAAGTGAGGTGTTTATAGTCTCTGCAGAGCTTACAGAAGAGCTGCTCAGGTTCCGGCTTTGTAAGCCTTAGTTCACTACCTACTTGCAGGACATATGAGAAATCGAAGACTCCTGCATGTGTGACTCACCCTTGGGAAATTCAGGCCAAAGGCAGTGGCCGGAGCAGTTTACCTACAACGACAGAGTGATGAGAGGTGAGTTTCCACAAATGCAGGGATGAACTAGTGTTTCTTCTGGAACAGATGTGGTCCACAGGGAAAGACCAGGCCTGGGTGAGGTTTTTGTCTACCTATGGGAACTACTTGGAAGAGAGATGGGTCCTCAAATGAAAAGAATCTGTAGAACGTGTCACCAGCTACTCAGGGGCTATAGGTAGTAAGTGGGAAGTCTAGGAAAGCGCCCTGCCTGTGTCACAGCTGTTGCAGCTTAGGGTTCACAGTGATAAACCTCTGAGAAATTCAGAAACATACCCTTCAAGGGAAAGAAAAGTCTTAAACTTGTGTCCAGAGAGCCATACCACCAAACCATAGCTCTTAAGTCAGAGCTTGTCTGCTCCTTCCTTTTTTCTGCGGCCTGCCTGCATGTCCAGCCCAACCCTGGAGGAGCTGAAGACAGCTATGGAAGTTGGGGGAGGGGCACACTTGGACCCCTCTGTCACACAAACTAATCCCACCACCTTTTTCTCTTGGCTTAAGCTGCAACACTGGTGTGCTGACACTTTGACAGACTTTTTGTTTACTTGTTTCCCTTCCTCACTAGCCTGTGAATACTTTAAGGTCAACTTGATCTCCGTGTACATTTCTGGGCAAACTCCTAAAACTGCAAATGGGCCCCAAATCAACTAATTAACATGATTTTTTATTCATAAATGTGGAAGGATCAACCAAAGATCACCCAAAATGAACAAAACAAACAACATCACAGAAAAACAAATGGGATGAACAAATTGAAACAACTGACCCAGAAATGGAAACACAAGGAACAGAAGAAAGTTTGCCTCAGCCTAAAGGAAACTTGAATCCCCACACTTCAAGGGAGAGCGGTAAACCAGGCAAGGTGTTCATACGGAAAAGCTCATACTTACACACATCCTGAAGAAGTTTCAGAACTCCATAGGATAAAGAGAAAATCCTAAAAGATATTTTTTAGGCAAGAAAACAAAACAGAGCAGTTTACCTACAAAGAAATTATCTTGAATGGGACCTACCCAGGCTTTCACTAAGTTTAGCAGCAGGAACATCTGGTTTTAATCTTGAACTGTATCCCTCATCAGCCACAAGAGTCCTTTGCTATTCCTGGGCTTCAGGTCATGAAGAGACTATACCAGATGATTTCTGGGGTCTTTATCAGCGCAGATCTGCTGCCAATTCTTGTCGCTAAGCTCCAAAGCTGATCTTGCTGTTGGAGTTTACCTGATGAACCCTACCAAGCCACTCCACTCCGTAATTCTACAATATGCACAGCTGGGTTTTTTACTGCCTTCGCTCTGTAAAGGAGCATGTGCATTTGCTTCCTGAACACACGCTGACTTACCAATTCAGTCTTCTTGAGAACAGAAACAGTAGTTGAAAGTATAGTACTCTGTAAATGGAAAACACACAATAAACGTCTGTTGGATTAAATCTACCAACACACTCTTGTGAGCATCTGCAGTGCGTCTTATACTACACAACATCACAGAACTCAGAGAACATTCAGATCACCGCCCAGAGTTTATCGTACTGTGTAAAACAAGACTCTGGTTCCATGTGAATGTAACAGGTGGTACAACAACAACAAAATGCATAGGGTAATGCTCAGTTCAGCAAAATTAAACATTTCTTTGCTTGGGGACTTTTCAGGTCATTATTTGTGAGCCTCTGTGCATTGGTTTACAAAAATCTATAGCATTTCCTCAACATGGTAGAACATTTTTACCTATCAACTCAAGAAGCATATTCTCTAGGCCTATCTACTGGCTTCCAAAAAATGCAGTGGATAAAGAACGTGTTAAATCACACCAGAAGGGGGCGCCGGGATGGCTCAGTGGGGTAAGCCTCTGCCTTTGGCTCAGGTCATGATATTCGGGTCCTGAGATCGAGCCCTGCATCGGGCTCTCTGCTCAGTGGGGAGCCTGCTTGCCCCCCTCTCTCTCTGCCTGCCTCTCTGCCTGCTTGTGATCTGTCACATAAATAAATAAAAATCTTAAAAAAAAAAATCACACCAGAAGGATTCAAACAATTAGCCATATCCAGAATGTGAGACATTCTACAAGATAAATGGCCAGTTTCTTCCACAACAAAGAAGTACCATTAACCAAAAGGGATGGGACAATTGCAGAATAAAGAGACTTAAGAGAAAAATCAACCAAATATAATGTGTAGACCTGTTTGGATTATGATTCAAACAAATAAAATGTAAATTGACATTTCTGAGGCAGCAAAGAAAATGGAACATGAAGTGAGTATTAAAAAGAGTAAGCATTAAGCATTTAAAAATTTAATTATTGTGAACTTTATTGGGTTTGGTCATGGCATTAAGGTTATATTTTTATCTGTTAAGAATCAACTGAAATAAAAAGATAAGCTGAGGCAAGCTTAAATTACTAGTAATAAAGTTTATTAGCGGAGCAACAGCAGTTGTACCACAAGGTACAGGTGAGTCTGTTTGGGGTGGACTGTATTTTTGGGCAAGGAGTGCAAAGGGGGAGTCCAGCCAGAGTCCACACAATAAATTCATTGGCTTGAGGAAGGCAAGAGTTTCTTGGTAGATGTTCACTGGTCAGGAGCTAAGTGTCAGTCTTCCGTAAATCAGGCATTTGCAGGAAATCAGTCTCTCAGTTCTTATGTGTTGTTTTCCTAAAGGTGCATGTGTGAGATTCTCTCTCATTTCCTCTGGTTCCATTTTAGACTGCAGTTCTTTCACAAATGATACATGCTGAAATGTTTATAGATAAAATGATAAAATATCTGGGATTTTCTTTTAAATAAATACTGATAGTGCTTTTTTCCTCAGTATGAGTTTTTGTTACCTGGATGTGTTAACTTTGTAAACCTTTGTTGTCCTTTACACATATGACTTGTGCACTTTTTGTATTTAAGTTCTACTTCAAAAATATGAAACATTTAATTTGTTGGATTTTTTTGAATTTACAAATAATACAAATAGATGGCTAAAAATTTAGTTCATATGTAAAAGGGTATACAGTGAAAAGTATGTCTTCTCCCTGACCCCTGCAGACTGGTTTCTTCTCACTGAGACAACAACTGTTACCAATATTCATCTGGAGACAATTTTATATATGTATAAATGTATGTGCAAGCATGTCTAGGAGAGAGAAATCCATGTCAGTACTCATAGACTTTCTAGCTTTTAGGAGTTCCATGTTATTTCATTGTGGTGAGCATTAGCACACTTTGACTAGTTACCCAGTGCTGGACATTAGGTGGCTTACAGTTTTTGTGACCACATATTGCTTGCAAGACTGTCTTTGCCTACAGACCTTAGTATTTATGGGTTTTGTAATGTTAATAGGTGCGTCTAGATTGTTCTCCAAGACGTTTGCCCTATTTAACCTCCGTTTCTACCCAACAGTATTTAACAGAGTGCTCAAGTTTATAATCTCCTGAGGCATAAATAATAATGACCTCAAGAGGGAGATATTTCCAAAATAAATCAACCTTTGATTATAACAGTTCTTATTCAAATACCTTATATAAGGAAGACGTGGTTTATTTATAAATAAAATTAATACTGAGAAATGTCAACTGAAGTACTTCCGGAATAGAAGGTTTTCCCTTCAAAATGGGGTGATAAATAAATAAAATTTCAGAAAAAATGATACCAGTAGGAAAACTGAACTATCTTATTTAACAAGAAGCCTAATGAGATAAACTGAAAATTTTGAAAGAATGAGTTATTTTAATGCCCTTTGTCTCTAACCCTACCTTTAGTCCCTGGTTCCACACCTGCTAGATCTCGCTGTTGTTTGTTTTAAAAATGCATGTGAGTTTGAACCCCATGTTAGGTGTGGAAATTACTTAAAAAAAAAAGAAAAGAAAAGAAAAATGCCTGTAAACCTCATGGGGCAGGCTCTTTCTTGTTGACAGTGAAGCCTGTGTTTGGTTCGGGCTCAGTATTTAAGAGCTGAGCCCAGCCAGCAGCAGAGAAGGAACTTCTGGTATTGGGTTAGTTTGTGGTCATCTGGGAAAAACAGTGGAGCGAAGGGGAATAGTCCCTGGGGAGAAGCACGTGGCAGTACAGCGAAAACTTTGTAACCTTTAGTGGCTTATGGGCTCCTTTAGTAAGGATCTAAATCTCTCTCCAGAAAAACGCACACATTCAAGTTATATAATATTTTGCAGGCAATTTTTAGGGTAAGAAAAATTTTTCTTTCTCTCTTCTAGGTTCTTT
The DNA here is from genome assembly GCA_004024625.1 of Mellivora capensis. NCBI lineage: Eukaryota > Metazoa > Chordata > Mammalia > Carnivora > Mustelidae > Mellivora > Mellivora capensis. The sequence continues at coordinate 83,274 of PISX010001884.1, read as the reverse complement.
AACTACCTTAATACTTAAATTGACATAGGACAAGTTAACAGAAGAAAAACAAATTTAATTTTGCATGCACAAGAACCCCATAAAAATATGAAATTCAAAGCAGTGACCAAAGCAGGAAGCCTTTATGCCTTTTAGATAAGGAAACAATGAATTTGTAAAGAATTGACAAAGCAAAGGGGTTTGGGTTTAGGGTAGCAAATTAATAAAGAAGTAACAAGATTTGTTTTTGCAGCCTTCTCAGCCCTAAATTATGTCTCTGGTGATAAGAATCCTTCCTATCCTCTTGGTACAACGAAGGTGACTTTCACATGGGGAATTTATTTTCTGTTTTCAAGGGGGACAGAGGAGGTTCTGATTATCCTTGTACTGACTGTTTCTCAAGTAATTTTAATTCAAGATAATCTATATGCCAAAGTGGCATATTTTGGGGTGACATATTCTGCTCCCCTTCAAATTCACAAGGCTTTATAGGACCCTCAAGCCCTTGGCCTAGAAGGCTTACACAAGAAAGTGTAATGTTTATATTTATATTTACATGTATGAATATGTGTATGTGTGTATATATATATAATAAAATAGACTATGAAATATAAATATACTTACGTTTTTATATTTCAGAGTTCAATATAAGGAAAAGAGCAGATCTTGCAAAATCTATGACTACTTTACTTTTGGGTCCTTTCTGGCTTCAAAAAAAAAAAAAAACCCAGGGAGGCACAGAAAAGCATCCACTCTGTGTGTGTGTGTGTGTGTGTGTGTACACGCGTGCGCACGCGCACTTGTGTGTATGACTGTGTATAGATACGCTTTATAGTTTTACAAAATGGTCCTAGCTTCATGAAGGGCTGTAATTGGATATTTTTTCCATTAGATGGAGCTATATCTTTGTTACATGAGAATTTCATGAATTTTATTAAAGGAATGTTTTATAGATGAAGAATTTTAAGGTGGAGCCAGAAAGAGATGCAAATTAAAATAGTTTTTGGAGTAGCCATGCTACTTCTAACTTTTAAAGTATCTTGAGTTGTTAATATGGGTGCATTTGCACAGATCTTATTTTTTTACATGCTATTGATAGCATATTTTAAAAACTTTGCTTTTTGTGACCCCCTTAAAAAATACCCAAACCAAACTTTTCTCCTAGGATAGCTGTTAATAGTATTTCAATTAGGAGAGTCTCTTATGGTTTCACAGTTTGATGGGGGGTGGCGGGGTGGGAGGGTTAGGGTTGCTGGGTTAGGGACACTAGGGAGGGTATGTGCTATGGTGAGTGCTGTGAAATGTGTAAGACTGATGATTCATAGGCCTGTACCCCTGGGGCAAATAATACATTATATTTTAATTAAAAAATAGTATTTCAATTAGTATATTTCTAGAAACAGGTCCACAATCACTTGTTGGGATTCTGAAATACAAAAACCAAATTTTGCAAATAAAAAAAAAACCAAACAAACAAGATATTCAGCTAAATTTGAGTTCTGTATAAACACTAAATAACATTTCTAGTGTAAGTAGGTAATATTTGGGACATATCCAAAAACTCATTTGTTGTTTATCCAAAATTCAAACTTAATTGGGCATTCTATACTTTGTCATGTAACCCATTCTGAAAACCAAAGATTTTTGTAACTTATTTGATGGGAAAATATAGCCTATGTTGATGTGAAACTATTTATAGTCTTTTCCTCACTTAGTGTGAATGTTTGTGTGAGTCACTGCAAAGATATTAACATGTTTGATTACGGACACTGCTGTGGCTCTGCTGGAGGTGTCGCATAATATATGGCATTTGTGCCAGGTTATCTTTTCAAATTTAGAAAAATACTGAATTCCAAAATACAGCGGTTTCCAAGGCTTTTGGAAGATAGCTTATGATTCTCTGGTAATTTTTTTTTAGTAAATAAGAAAAATAATTATGCAAAAGGTTATTTTTGAAGGTACTATAAGAAATTTTAAAAATCCAAAATTAGTTCATTATAGGTAATATGACTAGAAGTAAACCTCTTAATTTCCATCTGAAAAGTGCGTTTTGGTCTTCCGCTGTCTTTAAGAACATCTGAAAAATAACACAGAGCACAGTGCACCTACGGTATAAACTGACAGTGGAGAGATCATTTAATCCTCTCCAGACAAAAAAAATCACCTTAGCCTCTGAAAGAGAGGTGGTCATCTTTACTTCCCTTCAAACAAACAACCCCTATGGAAGGAGACTGCCTACCTTCCTTGGTCTTACATTCCAGAATGCTATGATTTTGCTACTTAGGAAATGCTTTCTAATTTGTCTTAAAATGTGTCTGCTTTTGGTAGATCTTTAATAGAATACCTATTGATTTTCTCCTCAGATTTCTATTTTCAGATTAAATAATTGCAGTTCCCTTCAAAGTTCTTTCATTATAGCCATTTGCCAAATCTTAGTATTATTACTACACAATTAACCTTAATCTGGTATAGATACAAGATTATACACACACAAGAATCACGCTCCACAGCAGTGTCGGTGTTTATGATGTATTTACTAGGTCTTTTCCTGCTAGGCCTTTTTTACCATGTCAGTTTCTTCTACTAACGATGATGATAGGTTTTTGTTCAATGAATTACCTAGTGTTCCCTTTTTCTTTTATGTATATGTTTATATTGCATGCATCTTTTCTTTTTAAGATTTATTTATTTATTTATCTGACAGAGACACAGTGAGAGAGGGAACACAAGCAGGGGGTGTGGGAGAGGAAGAAGCAGGCTTCCTGCTGAGCAGAGAGCCCGATTGATTTGGGGTTCCATCCCCAGGACCCTGAGATCATGACCTGAGAAGAAGGCAGATACTTAATGACTGAGCCACCCAGGCCCCCTGCATGCATCTTTATAAATGTTGGGGTTGAGAATCTGTGGCTTAGCGTTCCTCAGTCCACACTTGTGTAGGAAGCTGGGGCCAGACCCGCACTGGAACCCTGTTTTGCAACCAATATGACAATGAGCTCACTGTTTGGAGCTCTCAGGGCAGGATTCGTCCAATTGAGTATGCAGTGGAAGCTGTCAAACAAGATTCAGCCACAGTTGGTCTGAAATCAAAACCCATGCCGTGTTGGTTGCATTGAAGAGAGCACAGTCAGAGCTTGTAACTCATCAGAAAAAAATTCTCCATGTGGACAAGCATATCGGTATGTCAGCTACAGGATTTACTGCTGATGCTAGACTGTTCTGTAATGTTATGCTCCAGGAGCATTTGGATTCCAGATTTGTATTTGACAGACCTCTTCCTGGGTCTCATCTTGTATCTCTAATTGGAGGCAAGACCCAGATACCGACACAACAATATGGCCAGAGGCCATAGGGTGTTGGACTGCTTATTGCTGGTTATGATGATATGGCCCTCACATTTTCCATACTTGTCCATCTGCCAACTATTTTGACTGTAGAGTCCTGTCCATTGGAGCCCGTTCTCTATCAGCTCATACTTACCTGGAGAGACACATCTCTGGGTTTATGGAATGCAATTTGAATGAACTGGTTCAACATGTTCTGCATGTTTTACAAGGGGCATTTCCTGCAGAACAGGACCTAACTACAAAGAATGTTTTCTTTGGAATTGTTGGTAAAGACTTGGGAGTTTATGATGATGATGATGTATCTCCATTCCTGGAAGGTCTTGAAGAAAGACCACAGAGAAGGGCACAGTCTGCTCAACCTGCTGATGAGCCTGCAGAAAAGGCTGATGAACCGATGGAACATTAAATCGTAAACCAGTCTATATGTGTATTATCAAGCCTGTAAGAATGCAGGAGCACTACTGGTGATAATAATCTATACTGTGAATCAAAAGATGCAGGTTGGTCCTATGGTATGTTTCAGGAATCAGTCCATGTGTGTTTTTCCCAAGCAACTTGTCTGAAAACTTGTAATGATGTGTGCATTTTTCTTTGACAGGCTCTATACAATCATTTTCTAGAAAGTATAGTTATCTGTACTAATGTTTTTAATGAAGAACATAGTGTCTTTGTGGGTTTTTTTAAATTTTTAATTTTTTAATTTTTTAATAGACATATAATGTATTTTTATCCCCAGGGGTACAGGTCTGTGAATCGCCAGGTTTACACACTTCACAGCACTCACCATAGCACATACCCTCCTCAATGTCCATAAACCAACCATCCTCTCCCTCCCCCCCTCCCCCCAACAGCCCTCAGTTTGTATTGGGAGATTAAGAGTCACTTATGGTTTGTCTCCCTCCTGATCCCATCTTGTTTCATTTATTCTTTTCCGACCCTCCCAACCCCCCATGTTGCATCTCCACTTCCTCATATCAGGGAGATCATATGATAGTTGTCTTTCTCCAATTGACTTATTTTGCTAAGCATAATACCCTCTAGTTCCATCCACGTCATCACAAATGGCAAGATTTCATTTCTTTTTCATGGCTGCATAGTATTCCATAGTGTGTGTGTGTGTGTGTGTGTGTGTGTGTGTGTGTGTGTCACATCTTCTTTATCCATTCATCTGTTGATGGATTTCTAGGTTCTTTCCATAGTTTGGCTATTGTGGACATTGCTGCTATAAACATTCAGGTGCACGTGCCCCTTCGGATCACTACATTTGTATCTTTAGGGTAAATACCCAGTAGTGCAGTTGCTGGGTCATAGGGTAGCTCTATTTTCAACTTTTTGAGGATCCTCCATGCTGTTTTCTAGAGTGGTTGCACAAGCTTGCATTCCCACCAACAGTGTAGGAAGGTTCCCCTTTCTCCACATCCTTGCCAGCATCTGTCATTTCCTGACTTGTTAATTTTAGCCATTCTGACTGGTGTGAGGTGGTATCTCATTGTGGTTTTGATTTGTATTTCCCTGATGCCGAGTGATGTGGAGCATTTTTTTCATGTGTCTGTTGGCCATTTGGATGTCTTCTTTGCAGAAATGTCTGTTCATGTCCTCTGCCCATTTCTTGATTGGATTGTTTGTTCTTTGGGTGTTGAGTTTGCTAAGCTCTTCATAGATTTTGGATACTAGCCCTTTATCTGATATGTCGTTTGCAAATATCTTCTCCCATTCTGTCAGTTGTCTTTTGGTTTTGTTAACTGTTAACTTTGCTGTGCAAAAGCTTTTTATCTTGATGAAGTCCCAATAGTTCATTTTTGCCCTTGCTTCCATTGCCTTTGGCAATGTTCCTAGGAAGAAGTTGCTGTGGCTGAGTTCGAAGAGGTTGCTCCCTGTGTTCTTCTCAAGGATTTTGATGGATTCCTTTCTCACATTGAGGTCCTTCATCCATTTTGAGTCTATTTTCGTGTGTGGTGTAAGGAAATGGTCTAATTTCATTTTTTCTGCATGTGGCTGTCCAATTTTCCCAACACCATTTATTGAAGAGGCTGTCTTTTTTCCATTGGACATTCTTACCTGCTTTGTCAAATATTAGTTGACCATAGAGTTGAGGGTCTATTTCTGGGCTCTCTATTCTGTTCCATTGATCTATGTCTTGGTGGTTTTAAAGAAAACTGTGAAGGGCATCTGGGTGGCTCAGTGGGTTAGGCCTTTGCTTTCGGCTTGGGTCATGATCTTGGGGTCCTGGCATTGAGCCCCGCATTGGGCTGTCTGCTCAGCGGGGAGTCTGCTTCTCTCTCTCTCTCTGCCTGCCTCTCTGCCTACTTGTGATCTCTCTCTCTGTCAAATAAATAAATAAAATAAAAAAAAATAAAGACAACTGTGAAATAAAATTGTTTCATCTGTCTGGGGGGAGTAATGTGTGGCTTATTGTTACTCCTCATAAATTCTTGATGCCTAAAATGGATTTTTTTTTTCTTTTGATGTGACCCAGGTGGGAAGAAAACTTCAAAACTGGATTTGACCTTGAGATCATTTCCTTCATTATTAAAACAAAGAGACAAACAAAAACATAATTCTGTGGATTTTTTTTCCCCTGTCTTGCCTTATAAAAGCCATCCCTGGATCTGTAGTTGTCTGGATTTTGATTTGGGTAGCTCACACTCATTTATGCGAGAGTTATACAGACACCTTTGGATCGTACAAGGAAATAGACATTGTGTAGTCCTCTAGAATGAAGCTCTGGAGAAAACCTGGCTTTGTCCCTGGGGCTCCCTTAATGTAAACTGGGGGTGGGGAAACTCATTACGAGGCCTCGGTGTGCCCATTTAGTGTGAAGGTAACAGAAGAAAATAAAGTCATTATTCATAATTCCCCTTCACTTTATAAAGAGGGCTTCTAATTTGCTGGCGACTGTTGTACAAGTAGGCAAGTCAGGTTGCAGGTGAGCGACTGGAGGAAGGAAAGGCACCAGTGGGGCCAGGTCCTCTCTGGGGTATGAGGGGTAAAAACCCCTGGAGCGGCCAGGGAGAGTCAACTCCGATTTGGATGTTTGCAGCGATTTGCTGAAAATGTGTACCGTAAGACTTCTTTACTGTTTCTCCTTTGGGATCTGTAATAAAGTGCATTCTAAAAAAATTTCCAAATGCTGGGAATGACTGTGTTTCTTGTATAAAACAGGGCAGGGGCCTAAGTCCTAACTGGTGTGAGGAGAAGACAGAGCCAGCCTGTAAAGATGAGTGACAGCCTACATCTTCAAGGAAAACACTTAGGGCACTGCCTGGTAGGTCCAGGGGTCTAAAAACCCTTCTGCACCCATTGTCTGAGAGAGAAGAAGGTGTTTTGTAACAGGGAACAACAGCGGACGTTTATGACATTGGAACAGTTGTATCTGCAAAGGTCTGTGCTCTAGCAATCAGAGACGAAGTAGCTGGTCATTAGCAGTATGATAATGAAAGAAGACATTGTTCATTAAAGTCTGAGCCTTGAACAATTGGACATAGAAAGACTGTGAATTCACACATAACATAACAAAATGAAATGTTTGAGTGAGGACTCAGTCTAGCATGTGATCTGGTTCCACGAGGGGCACAAAGAGGTAGCAGTGGGTGACATTGAACTAGGCTATGAGAATTCAAGAATCTAGACCTGACCATGGCTTCCCTAGTAATTTCTTCAATAGCTTCTGATTCACAGTTTCTTCTGAATGGAGAACCGTTTGAGGATAATACGGGTTTATTTGTACACTATTTATATAATATTGTTTTTGTGTTGGCCTTCATTTAAATGTTTTTAAACTTTATCACAAATCATTTCTAGTGTGAGATTGGTTCTTCTTAATTGTTTTATAAAATTCTTAGAAAAGAGACTTAGGTACCTACACTAGATAGATACAAAATTACACTTAGGGCGGGGCACCTGGGTGGCTCTGTTAGTTGGGCGTCTGCCCTCAGCTCAGGTTATGATCCCAGGGATCATGGGTCCAGGGATGGAGTCCCCTATGGACTCTCTGCTCAGCGGGGAGCCTGCTTCTCCCTCTGTCTCTGCTGCTCCCCCCTGCTTGTGCTTTCTCTCTCTGCCAAATAAATGAGTAAAACTTTAAAAAAAAAAAAAAAAGGAAGAAGACTACATTTACGGCTATGTTTCTGAATCCCAGAAGGCAGAGTAGGTAAGTAACTATCCTTCAGAAAATCTGTCTCAATAAAATTTGTTTCTTCATCATTGTGCCAAGCATTGCACTTGGTGTGTGTGTTTGGCAACTCAGGATTTTTTTTTAATACCATTTCCCCAATTGCAAAAGTAATAAGCATTCTAAAAACAATACAATATAGGAAAGTATAAAGAAAAATGAAAATCATACTGAATCTTGCCACTCAGAAGTAAAAATTTTCTGGCCCACCGTGTTTAACTTTGAGTTTTGGAAATTAGGTTGATGAGCTCCATAAAGAACAATCTGGAAATCACACATTGGAACTTAGCCAAGATCGATGTATGTATTTAAAAATTCTTGAAATTCACGGGAGAAATCTTCAGTTTTTTTATTTCTTCAATTGTTCCTTAAGTATCCTAGGATTTAAGTAGTTGGACCTGCAGAACTGAACATTTGATGTATTAAAATCAACTAGAACTATATTAATTGTTCAAGGTTTACTAGCATAGCTGATGCATGTGTGCAAAGGAGCAACAAGGAAAAGCATCCATTCTCTCCCTTGTTATCATAGAAAAAGGGGACTTCTTTCCTCCTTTTACAGTTATATACCTTTTATTGCAAGTGCACCATATATTATCATGTCTTAGCCTCTTTACATGTTGTCTATGCTGCTTTTCTGATTTTACTCGAAGAAATTAGATGGAGGGACACCTGGGTGGCTCAGTTGCTTAAGCGGCTGCCTTTGGCTCAGGTCATGATCCCAGCGTCCTGGGATCAAGTCCCACATCGGGCTCCTTGCTCGGCAGGGAGCCTGCTTCTCCCTCTGCCTCTGTCTGCCACTCTGTCTGCCTGTGCTCGCCCTCTCACTCTCTCACAAATAAATAAATAAAAATCTTAAAAAAAAAAAAGAAATTAGATGGAAATAAATGAGAAATGAGAAATGTAATGTTAAATAATTAAGACTTGATACCCTAATTATTATTACTACCTGTCTCACTCGTAGTAATTTAAAAATTAGTAAATTCTACAGGCAAGGTCAAAAATACTAAGCCTGCAAGGACATCAGTATATGTGTCTACTTTAAGGTGTTTGGTATAATATTTTGGTAATACAGGAGGACTTACTTGCCTAGAAAGATGAAATTCAGTGAGAACAAGGTTTTCTGGAGATGTGTTTAACTCCCTCTAGTGGAGAGAAGTGTAGGGAAAATTCTCCAAATATTTTGATTAGCCTGCAAAATTTATCTTTTTAGATGATTCTTTCTGAGCACATTAGACTTGCTAATTAGTCTTTAGTTAGTTAACAAGAGAAAGCTGGCCACCATTAAAAACAAAAAACCCTCTCATTCCCTACACACCTATAAACTAAATCAGCTTTACAGAGATATTTAGAAATTAACTGAAATGTTATTAGCGTATTTCATTTCTTAGTCAAACCAAGCAGGACAGATCCCTGATACAGAAAACACAGCTACTTCATCTTCAGGAAACTAAACAACAACAACAACAACAAAAACCAAAGCTATCTTCAGCCAGATTTCTCCTCAAATCACTATTTTAGGACAAAAATCTTATCATTTCTATTAGCAATCATCCACCAAAGAGGGGGAAAATGCCTGTGGTCCTTGCTACTGTTGTGTTTAAGCAGAAAAACGCGTCTTATTAAAGCACCTTCAGCTGGCGTTTGTCATGAATTGATGGATCTGTTGAACTTGGGCGTCGTGCAGCTCAAAAGAGTTTATTCTCTTAGCATTCTTCGGGGGCCCTGTCCATTCGCTGGGTGCCAAAGATAACATCTAGATCAGCAATTTCTCATAAATCATTGGAACATGGAACATGAAACAAGAAGGAATCAGGAATTCAATAATAAATAGGGCAAGGTGCACAAACAAGAGAATTGAAACCAGATGAAAAGGAGCCTTCCAGTACAGAAGGTCAAGGAACACTTTGCCCTGCTCCCTCAAAGACTTAGATTCATCCCTCTGATTGTTCTCTCCACCCAGCCATCATCTTACTGCTCGGACTTGGTTTTGGAATATTTATGTGGCGGATTTAAGGCTTTAACATACAACTGAAAAATTAGTGTACTTTAGTTTGCTCAAGGCCCCAGACCATTATGCAATGAAGAGGAAAGTAGTGTTTCGTGTACTTTTAGGAGTCCTGTGCCCACATGCCTTGAAATAAATTCTAGATATGTGTATATAAATATAACTCAATTTATACAATAGATTTTTTAAACTTGAAGTTACATATGTGATTAACAAAAGGTAATGTGACTGACTTTGTTTATAAATAAAATGTCAGAATTTCTCAGGAGCCATCTTAGGAAGATATACTTACTCTAAATTGTTGACATGAATAAAGATGTTACAGGAATTGCTCTTTGAGTCTTGAAAGCTTTAGTCTATTTTTAACAAAGCCTCTGTAGTGGCAAAGCCTCCTTTGTCAACGAGTTTGAACTTTTAGAAACATAGTCATTTGGTGACAAGTATGGTAAATCATGTAGGTGAAATGATTTTTTTGCTAAAAACAATGTAGAATACTAAATTAATAATAAAACTGGTTTTGAAAGCATTTCCCAGGAAAAGTTACAAAATATGACCAATGTCTCCTTACACAATTATTCAGTATACTTGGTGAGTATGGAGACTTTTGGATTCTGTTTCATCTTTTAACAAAGAACCTTATTTTGTTCTTTTATTTTTAGTATTTTAATTTAATTTGATTGTAAGTGCATGATGAGAACTCACTTTAAGACAGCATCCTACATTAAGGAGGGCACAGGATGTAATGAGCATGGGAGTTATAGAAGACTGATGAATCACTGAACTCTACCTCTGAAACTAATAATACACTGTATGTTAATTAAATTTAAATTAAAAAAATAAAGAGTATCCTAATGCAGTCATTACAGACTAAAGAAATTATTTATTATGTGAATAAATAAGTAGTTGATCACTTTGCAAATTTAGATGTATAAATATTTATATGTTATTGTTTCTCTTTTTAAATCCAGACAGTTTCATGGCATATTTTGTGATTGAATTAAGTTTAAAGTACTGAGTTGATTCATTTTGGTCATTTGACCTGCCAACTGTGTGATCTCATCCAAGTTGCTTAAATGCTCTGTATCTCAGTTTTCACACAGGCAAACTGGAAAACCTCATAGCTCCTAATTTATGGGGTTGTTGTAAGGTTTAAAGGAATTAACATATTGAAAATGTCGGGTACAAAGTGAGTCTCAATGAACATTTGCCATTATTATTACATTGAAATAGATACACAGAGTGAGCCTTTTTGCTGTTATAATTTCTTTTAAATTTAGAAATTTATGGAGAATGTTTTCTCATGTCTGTAAACGTGTCACAGCTCATAGTATTGCAGCTTGCAGATACACCGTGATTTACTCGTTAATCCCTTGTGCTTGATATTTGGATGGTTTCTATTTTTTTGCTGTTTTAAATGATGTGATAAATTTGTTTATCCTTGTTTTCTTAATAGGAGTTTCCGAACAATTTCATGGGATGTGTACATTTTTAATCATTTTGATTTTTTTTTTCCAAATTGGCTGTAGAAATATATCGACTTGCATTCAGCATCTGTAGAGATGATGTGGATGTCTGTAGCCTACCACGCAGAATCCCAGCTGGCTATCCAGCGTAATCCCTCCTCCACTACATTAGTATATTAGCTGCCTCTGCACACACTGGACTTCCCTCATAGAAAAATAGCTTTTACTGGTTCGATCGTTCAAATCATGATCAATGATGAATATATTAGGGATATATGTATCCCTAATGTTAGTTCTTTCACATTACTTTTCTCTTTAATCTTGGCTCCATTTCTCCAGTCTCTACTCCTCATTCCTTACCTCCTGTTCATATCTGTCTCTCCAGAAAGGTTCAAGTTCCAGCCTCAGAAACGTTCTTCAGATGTGCCATCACCAGAGTTCTTAGAAGCTTAGGGTCACTGCGGTACAAAGATCCAATCGTCCTTTATGCCAAATGAAATGTAAGAGGAATTGCAAGAAGGCTTAGAACCAAAAAAGCACAGAAAAACCATCAAGTAAGGGACAAAACAGATACAAACAGAAGGAACCTGTGTTATGGGGCATGATTTTAAGGTAAAGATCACATAGAGAAAAGTCCTTTATGTACTGAAACGTAAACATATACAAGAGACATTTTTAGCATAAAAACAAGGCATGGAATGGTGTGTGTCAAACACTGTGCTCCTATTGGCATTAGAAAATCGGGTCAAAGAACTATGTGTGTTGCTTGTTCATGCATAATGTCCCTCTGACAGAACACAAAAGACCCTGGTGGCTCTGCAGAAGCTCTGGAGAGGAAAACTGGGACGTGCGGAACAGGGACGTGTAGAAATTGTTTCACTCTCTGTCCTTTTGCACCAAACGAATTTTGAGGGGCGCCTGGGTGGCTCAGTGGGTTAAAGCCTCTGCCTTCGGCTCAGGTCATGATCCCAGGGTTCTGGGATCGAGTCCCGCATCAGGCTAGCAGGGAGCCTGAGAGCCTGCTTCCTCCTCTCTCTCCCTGCCTGCCTCTCTGCCTACTTGTAATCTCTGTCTGTCAAATAAATAAATAAAATCTTTTAAAAAAATATGCAAACGAATTTTGAATTACACGAATGCATTGCCTCTTCAAAAGTAGGAAAGTAAAACACGAGAAAACTTTTCTCTCACGAGTGAGTATCTTGTGTTATTCCTTAACTTCCATCACAGTAGTGTCCTTTTTAGAAGCCACTTCCTTGGGGCGCCCAGGTGGCTCAGTCAGTTAAGCGGCTGCCTTTGGCTCAGGTCCTGGGATGGACTCCCACATCCATCCAGCTCCTGGCTCAGCAGGGATTCTGCTTCTCCCTCTCTCTGCCCCTTCCTCTGCTTGTGCGCTCTCTCTCTCTCTCTCTTTCTGACCAATAAATGAGTAAAATCTTAAGAAAAAAAAAGCAACCCACTTCCTTTCTTTATCCTAAACTGTCTCATTAGTACACATAATAAAGATCCCTTGAAACTAAAAGCCATTTTTCTGACAAAATTATTAATTATAAATTTCAATTATCCACAGGCTAAATACAACAAATCTCTATCATAGAGAATCTTTTCTTTTTTTAAAGTAGGCTCCCTGCCCAGCGTAGTGCCCAGCACAGGGCTCGAATTCATGACCCTGAGGTCAAGACCTGAGCTGAGATTAAGAGTCAGATACTCAACAGGCTGAGCCACCCAGGCACCCCTCTGCCATATAAAATCTTTGCAGGTCGTCTTCATTTTCATTTTGTTAGGAGAAAGCTAAGGACTACTGGGTCCAGGGAACAGCAATTATTTCCAGGTTTCATAGAATCAGTGGCAAGCAAAAGAGCTAAACTTTCCTTTTTCTTTCTTCCTTCCTTTCTTCCTCCTTCCCCCTCCCTCCCTCCCTTCCTTCCTCTCTCTTACCCTCCCTCCTCCCCCTTTCTTTCTCTCTCTCTTTCTTTCTCTTGCCTGCCTCTTCCTTCCTTCTTTCTTTCCTTCCTTCCCTCCCTCCCTCTCCCCTCCATCCCTTTTTCTTTCTTTCTTTCTTTCCCAAAATAGGAAACTCATTATGTTTGGCTCCTACAGCTATATATTCTAAAAACATTGGGCTTTTTTTTTTTTTTTGGAGGTACTTTAATCAAACACAACTCAAAATGATTCACTTGGACAACTGGTCTTAACAGCAAGGAAAACAAACACTTTATGAAAACAACATCTATAAGCCTAAGCCTCGTGTCTTTTATCTTTACTATTTTCTCTGAGTCTGGCATGAAACAGACACACACCAGCCTCCACAGGGGGTTAAACAGAGAACCATCCAAACATCACAAAGTGCCGTCCAGAATTTTGATGACTTCCATTCCCTGACTCTGGAGCACAATGCCTGGCTCGTGGTACAGAGACCACGTTGTCCTGCCCCTGACAGATACTTGCGGCGGGTGCCAGAAGCAGCAGTTCTCTCTAGCCCCCAGCACAAGATGCATACGTCTTAGAACGAGCCTCCATCCTTTCTCTAGGGCACTGAGCATAAATAGCTTGTTTCACATCTGGCTTAAAGTCACTTCTGCTCAATCTTAGAGAGGGTCTTAGCTCCCACTTCATTTTAGGTCACTTTAATTCACGAAGCTCTTGTTTCTGTGTATTATCATACATAGGGATGGAGGGAGAGTTAAGAGATCTGGACATCTGCTTTTAGAGGGGGAAGCAGGACATATCTGGGGGCTAAGGCTTTGGTTCCTGGGTTTTCAGATTTCAGAGAAAGGAACCTTCCCTGGAGCCCGAACTCTGCTAGAGACCACAAAGTAGCCTTTCAATCGGGTCTTAGATAGGGGGAAATACTACGCGGAAGTACACTGAATTGTGTAGAGTTGTGGGTATTCCTTCATTCTTCTTTGTAACTTTTTATACCTGTCAAATTTCCTACCGTGAGCCCACTCCTTAGTAGGACTGTAAGCTGGAGGAGTGGTGTTATCTCTCAGACTCTCTTTTACAAGAAGAAGTTTTAAAAGGGAGATAAGAGTAAACATGCTTAGGGCTTGAGGTGAAATGAGACCACAAGCATGGGGTGCCTGACTTGGAGTCTTGCTCGGTGAACACTAGTCTCCTCACCATTGCGCCCTTCATGTCGCCTGTTCATTACAGAATCAGTGGTTTGATTTAGGACCAGCAGGCAGGGTCACTTCTGTCACAGAAGATCTGTCCACGCCCGTGGTTTTCAGATTTTAGCATGAGTCAGAATCACTGTGAGGCCTTGTTCAAAGCAGGCAGCTGGGTGTCATCTCTAAAGATCCTGACTCAAGAGGCCTGACGCGAGGGCTGAGATTTTGCAAGTTCCCTGAGATGCTGCTGCTGGTTCAGGGGGCACACTTTGAAAGCTGTGGCTCTACAGGATGCACAACAAAGGTTAATTTCAAATTATTCTGATTATAAATATCTGATCTCTGTCTTCTCTCTCTCCCTTTCTGCCTCCCTCCCCACTCCTGCTTCATTTTTTTTTTCATATTTGAAGGTTATAGAAACCACCAAACTCTGTGTTTCCCACCTCTGTATTTTTTGTCAACAGCTCAAGTCTCTTCTTATGTCAAAAAACCAGGAGGGAGAAATAATATTGTTATGCTTTAAGTATCTTGTTTCATTTAGATACCAAGAGAAAGAGAAACAAGCATTCTCTGGACATTCACTAATCTCAACTGATATTGTCTACTAATAAAAGATAGTCTCTTTGATGACTAGTGCCTTAAAAAAGTTTTGGAAACTCTATAGGCACCCTGGTGCCAAGAAACATTTTTGACATCTAGGACTTGTTTAATCTTTGATCAATATAAATATTTGAAAAATAAAATGATCAGGAAAATGGCTAAGGAAAACATTTCAGGCCAGTGCTTGGAATACATTGACACACAATAACAACACACTCATACTACTTAAAACATTTATTTTCGGAAAAGGTGACAACGGACTCCAAGCAAGATAATATATTTTTTGTTAAGATATAATGTATTATTTGTTCCAGGGGTACAGATCTGTGATTCATCAGTCTTACACAATTCACAGTGCTCACCATAGGACATACCCTCCATCACCCAGCGACCCTATCCCTCCCACCCCCACTACCCCCCAGCAACCCTCAGTTTGTTTCCTGAGACTAAGAGTCTCTTATGTTTTCTCTCCCTCTCTGGTTTCATCTTGTTTCATTTTCCCCTCCCTTCCTCTGTGATCCTCTCTGTCTTGTTCCTCAAATTCCTCATGTCAGAAAGATCATATGATAATTATCTTTCTCTGATTGACTTATTTCACTTAGCATAATACCCTCTAGTCCCATCCACATTGTTGTAAATGGCAAGATTTCATTTCCTTTGATGGCTGCATAGCATTCCATTGTGCATATATACACCACATCTTCTTTATCCATTCATCTGTTGATGGACATCTGGGTTCTTTCCATAGTTTGGCTGTTGTGGACATTGCTGCTATAAACATTGGGGTGCATGTGCCCCTTCGGATCACTACGTTTGTATCTTTAGGGTAAATACCCAGTAGTGCAATTGCTGGGTTGTAGGATAGCTTTATTTTCAACTTTTTGACGAACCTCCATGCTGTTTTCCTGAGTGGCTGCTCCACCAACAGTGTAGGAGGGTTCCCCTTTCTCCGCATCCTCACCAACATCTGTCATTTCCTGACTCGTTAATTTTAGCCATGCCGACTGGTGTGAGGTGGTATCTCACTGTGGTTCTGATTTGTATTTCCCTGATGCCAAGTGATGTGGAGCACTTTTTCATGTGTCTGTTGGCCATCTGGATGTCTTCTTTGCAGAAATGTCTGTTCATGTCCTCTGCCCATTTCTTGGTTGGGTTATTTGTTCTTTGGGTGTTGAGTTTGGTAAGTTCTTTATAAATTTTGGATACTAGTCCTTTACCTAATAATGTCATTTGCAAATATCTTTTCCCATTCTGTCAGTTGTCTTTTGGTTTTGTTGACTGTTTCTTCTGCTGTGCAAAAGCTTTTTATCTAGATGAAGTCCCAATAGTTCATTTTTGCCCTTGCAAGATAATATATTTTTAAAGATTTTATTTATTTCTTTATTTATTTGAGAGAGAGAGAGAGAGAGAGAGAGAGCATGCCAGTGAGGGGAGGGACAGAAGGAAAGGGAGGGAGAGAATCCCAAGTTGAGCCCGGAGCCCAAAGTGGGGCCTGATCCCAGGACCCTGAGATCATGATCTGAGCCAAAACCAAGAGTCTGACACTCGACTGACTGAGCCACCCAGGCACTCCAGGAAGATAATATTTTCAGCTAATTTACACTCTGCTGATGATAATACCCAGCAGAAATGCTTGCTATTACTCCCAGCTAATGAATCTCTTATGTTTTTACAGTTCCTGCTTTTAGCAAAAGACCTCACAAATGGAGGAGACATTAGGTTCTTGCTACTCAAAATGCGGTCTATGCACCCATAGGATCAGCGTCCCCACGGAGCCGGTTAAAAATGTCAGAATCTCAGGCCCACCCAGACCTCCCTAATCAAATGTACATCTTAATAAGATCCTCAGGTGATTCGTATGCACCTGAATACTTGAGAAGCATTTGTTTAGGTAGCCAGAAAGTTTCTTCTGGAGAGTGTTGAGCCCATTTCTAGGGTGTGGAGATGATTTCTATTTCCTGCTTCTCGTCTTTCCAGCATGTGTGCAAGTTGGTACCAGGTGTGGCTCTTGGGTCTCTGGAACTGCTCTCTTGTTCTCCATTGGTGGCTTCCAGCTTATGTTACATATGAAGATGCAGCTCTCTTCAACCAATCTTATTTGCCACCTTCTTCCCAAAAGCCCGGAACCCAGAGAATCAGAAACTAGGCAGAAGCCATCCTCCAGCTGACCAAAACCCCTCTAGTCAGGCACTAAAGGGCACACTGTTCAGGTTGTGCTTCCAGTGACAGAGCTTCTGGAGCAAGTTTTAAATTACTTAAAATGAGAGAAATTGCTACTGAGAATTCTAACCCATGATAACTAGGAGCTTGCTGAAGAGAAGGAGAGGTTAGGAAGTGAGGAGTGGAGAGAAAGAGATTTAAAATTGATACATTGTTTCAATTTTTGGTTTTAAGCCCTTGCTGGGGTCCTGTTCTAGCTGTGGGTGAGCCATTTACCTAATAGAACTTCTGTATTTGGTCAAAGCGCTTTCCCCCATTTCCAAGGGTGCCGATTTTCAGGGAGTATGTTTGCATCAGGGAAGCAAATCTGATTCTGCTCTTGGCCGACAATAAGCGACCAAGTGGATTCTGGAGCTGTCGTTTCAATGTCAGTGTCACAGAAGGGTTAGGAATTATTATTATTATTAATTATTATATTTTATTGTTACTGTTATTAAAATTGTCCCTAACCTTGGGGATGAGGTACCCCAAGGGACAGAGTAGATGACAGCAGCTCCCCAAAGAGGGAGGAAGAGAGAAAGCAGATGTAGACTTTGTGGGTGAGAGTCAAGAAGGACAATACTTTTGGGGCCAGGCTTTGACAGGACTTTCTGCAATAGAAAGTCCAGTGTGGACTGCCAGGCTTGGGGCACTTACGTGGTTTGGTTGAGGTCATGGAGCTAGAAAGAGGCAGAGCTGGGACTGGAATCAAGTCCAATGGGTTCCTTGGCTTGGAGAAGTCCAGGCTAGGGAAAAATGTTTACTTCTTAAACGTCAGCTGATTCAGAATCATGTGGAGGGCTTGTTGAAGGTGCTGGACTCCACCCCAGTGTGTCTGACTCAGTGGGTTTGCAATGGGATCTGAAGGGCTGCATTTCTAACAGATTCCCAGGCAGTGCTGATGCTGCTGGTCTAGGGACTAGACTCGGACAACCACTGCTCTACTGCCTCCCTCTACCAGAAGGACGGTCCTGACATTACCTTCCTAACAGGCCCTTATTACCTTCCTCACCTCCTAAGGTGGGTTTGCCTGCTAAAAAATATTAATGCACAGTGGGGACAGGAATGATCTGTGTCTACACTCTCGGATTTCTCCTCCTTTTTAACGTCCCTGCACCTCTTCCTGCTCCCAGCTTCTCAGTGGGTGAAGATTCTTGCTTGATGGTCAACTTCTATCTTCCTTTCTATCGTGCTGAATCCTGGAACTAGACAAAAGTGAGGCTAAAGGAAGCCCGAGAGGCTGAAC
Organism: Mellivora capensis; assembly: GCA_004024625.1. Lineage (NCBI taxonomy): Eukaryota > Metazoa > Chordata > Mammalia > Carnivora > Mustelidae > Mellivora > Mellivora capensis. The sequence goes on along the minus strand of PISX010001884.1, from coordinate 65,154 downwards.
TCATGTACACAGTAAAGTGCTAAAGAGAGGGAGATGGATTAAGAATACACTTTGGCTGGGCACTGGGAAGAGTCATGGAAGAGAACAGAGAGCAAGGGGCTTTAGAGAATGAGGGGCTCCAGAATTACCATAGGAGCTGAAAACAGGAGTGGAGGAGGGGAGAAAGGGCTCATGGGTCATGGGCCAGATGACTTCCATGTCCTGCAGCTGATACAGTTACAGATTGAAGCTTGTTTTTGCTCTTAACTGTTTCTTTGAATGCAATACCACATGCCTCTGGGCCCTGGGGGTCCTAGGATTGATCTGGGACACAGACTTGGTCTTGCAGTAGTACTGATGATTCTCTTCTGACTCATCCACACTGCAACCTCTAGTTCTTATTGCTATAAGCTGGGAAAGGATGCCCAAGGAAATTCAAGAATGCTGATGTTGCATATCTGTTTGAGTTACTCCTTAATTTGTGGATTAATTCCTTAATTTGCTAGGATTCTTCTCTGTTACTTCCAAATATTTAGTACAGTCTACTACGCAAAACAGCGTTGCCTTGGAGAATGAGGAAAAGGGTAGTATGTCCATGTTGGGCACAAAGAGATCATGGAAAGGACACAATGGATGAGAACAGTGATGAAAAAATAGAGGGGATGGGAATGAGACCAGAAGAGGAGGTTTGGAGTGAGAGGTAACAGGAGAGTACCAGAGTAATGTGAGTGCTCCTAGAAAATTTGTAGAAAGCACTGGGTTTCTTAGAGTTATTTTGTTTGGCTATTAAATGCACAGATGAAAGACGACTGGATCCTTTATGCAATTTTTATCAACTCTTACAGCTAATTTAAATGTACATCTGATTCGCCTTGAAACAAGGGGCCATTATGCTAAGAGACAAATCACTGGCAGGGCTCTGACTTCGTAGGAGCCCCGATGTGATGAAGAAAGAGAAAAACCTCACAGGAAAGCTGCATTTTGATATGTTCCCAGGTGGATTCGCCCTGATTAAAGAGATTTGGACATCTGGATTACAAGAAACCTTTAAAGAACATTGGTATTCTCAAAGGAACCCAGGGCCCAATTTAATGTAACCAGTTAGTTTTTAGACCAAAAATCATCTGCCTTGTTCTGCAATACTTGGAGACCAATTTTACTTTCAAGCACACTGACATGATATCAGATTCTTGTATTTTTCGAGGCCTCAGCTTCCCATAATTTCGGTTTTGCCACCTTCATTGAAAACCTACTTTCCAGACTGAAAAACTGAAAGAAGTATCCTATTTTATGATATGTTGTAATTATATTCTTTATTGTATTATTGTCACATCTATCATTATTATATACCAATTATATCTCATAAAAATGGCCTGGGTCCACAGTTCAGGATGCCTATGCAAGCCAAAGTGTGATTCTGTTTGCTCCACTCCCCTCACATTCTTCACTTCCTTTTGTCTTCTCCTCTGCACATCTCCCCTTCCTTCTCAGCTCTGCTTTTCACACCCACAGAGAACCTGATTCCAGTAGTGAGAAAAACTTGTGAAACAAATATTTGGGTTGTATTACAAATCAGTTGTCATTTGTTTTCCATTTCCTCTGACTATTTACATCTGCCTCCCTGCCTGGGTTTATCACAAGAGGGGAATGCACCCTCAAGCCTAAGTGTACCAACCAAAACGGGAGGTCTCCACAGCACTACCACGTGCTTAATCCAAGTGTTTGCTAGTAGAAGATTTTCATTTTGGCAATATATTTGAAACCTTTTCTTTCTTTCTTTTTTTTTTTTTTTTTTTTAGATTTTATTTATTTATTTTAGAGAGAGCGGAAGAGAGAGCTGAGTGAGAGAGCACAAATGGGGGGTCGGGGTGGGGGGAGGGAAGGGAGGGGCCGGGGAAGAAGCAGGCTCCCCGCTGAGCAGGGAAGGGGACAATGCAGGGGCTGAATCCCAAGACCTTGGGATCATGACCTGAGCCAAAGGGAGATGCTTAACCGACTGAGCCACCCAGGTGCCTCTATTTGCAACCATTTGAAGCTTGCTCTCTGAAGGAGATATGGGTGCAAATGGAGTTCTGCCAATGGCAACCAATTTTGTAATGTAACATGTTTTACAGTCATTTGACATATTTGGAATTTTGAATCACATGGTAGGTACCATTTTATGTCTTATCTTGTTTTTCTCAATATTTTATAATATAAAATTATCTCGTCATAAAATTTGTTTGTGGAGGAAAATACCCCTAGTGGCTGCATTATACTCCAGTGTACAATGTAGCAACATTTATGTAATCTCCATCTATTTTGTTAGATAGTTAGGTAATTCTCAGTTCATGCTGCAATGAACATCTTGGTGAACAAAACCACCATCTGCATTTGAGACCCTTTTCATGGGATTGTCACCTTGAAGTGAAACTTTTTGGCCAAAGAATATGAACATTTTGGGGGCTCTTGATGCATTTTGTCAAATTGTTTTCCAGGAAATCTGCACTACTTTACTACTCCATATCTATTACTTCTGTCCCTGTCTCCAGCCTCTTCATGAGTAGTAGAAGAACGAAATGTGAAATGCTTGGTCCACAGTATTTGGCAGCGGGTAATGACTCAGTCAATGGTGTTGGTGGTGATGTTGAGGATGTACAAGCTTAATATCACGATTGTTTCTCCCTTCTGTCTCTGACTCTTCATGGAGGTCCAGAGCTCCTATGGTGCTCTCAGCTTTTCTCTGTTGTGCCTTATCAGCATAACCAGAATCATCTGTTTATGTCCCTTCCTGCAATGCACTGCAAGGGACTGACAAGTTAAGGTGATACATTTCTTGAAACTGGGGTTGATGGAAAGAAAATGATTTACAGTTTTACCTGCCCTGGATTTCCAATAGGTGTCTTAAAATTGTAACTCAGTGGTTCTGAGCTCAGGCTGTACAACAGAGTCATGTGGGAACTCTGTAAGCAATACCAGAGCATGGCCTTTGTTGGTTTAGGGTGGAACCTGATTTTAAAAATCCTTCTCAGACAATTCTAATAGAAGCAAGGGGTGAGAATCGTAACCCCAAAGATGAGCGGTTTGGACATGGCATCTATGGACAGACTTCTTTGGAAGCTAGCTGCCTTTCCTGCTGTCTCTCAAAGGTCAGACCAAGAATAAGGGATAAAATCCTAAGAGGCCTCAATCTTCAACATGTTAGCAAATATTTACTAATCAACTAACCCCTTCTAGAAAAGTTTTTTTCTCTGCATTCATAGTAAATTCCATAGTACCTCATGAGGAAGAAAGTGAAGCTCAAAGTCATTAATTAACTTGCTTGTTAATCTCTGCTATTAAGAGGCCTATCGAGAATCAAACCCAGGACCCCGAACCCCATGATTTTTCTACCCTTAAAGAAAAATTGTATTCATCTCTTTGTGCCATCTCTTATGTAACCAATTCTGATTTTAATTTTTTGCTGTGTGGGGCCAACTTGGTTCCTCATTTCCAAAGAAGCTTGTCAATGAAAGTGCCCCTCTCCCCTGACAAACAACAACTGTATCTTGATCAGGTACTCTGGGTGTGTTCTGGACATAGCCTAAGAGGAATGTAGCTGTATCTAGTCATCGCTTTATAAATATTGATGAAGAATGGTACAAATGTTTTAAAGGAAACTTTATCTGAAGGAGTGCCTTGGAATTCAGCTGTTTCTTTTCATGTCTTTGATATCTCCTACCCCTGGCTCTGAAATCCAAACAGCTAAGAGTGGACCAAATCCCAATGTTTATTCACTACTGTGGCACCTGCAATTCTGTCCCTGGTAGGCTTTGAGGCAGGATGACGCCAGGGAAGGCATTCAGCACATTCAGCCATCATCCCTGAGCTGTGACAAATACTTCATAACACAGTGGCTCCACAGAAGGAGGTACTGAGCTACAGATCACTCTCTTCACTCCTTTGAGTCTACAGATAGGAGAAAAGAAAAAACCCATTTTATAGCAGAGAAAACTGAGCTGAAGAAACATTGCTCAAGATGCCTGAGGACAGTGACACCGGCCATGCTGGAAGGGAACTTGTGCCTTGGATGGTGGTGGTCTTCTGGGAGCTTGGCCACCTTCATCATTTTCCTTCATTAGTTGCTCATGCAAAAGTTGGTGACCAAAAAGTATCCACAAAGGAGTTTATTGCTGCCCTGGTTACAGTGGCAAAGTTGGAAACAATTTAAATGACAAAAAAGAAGGGGAGTGGTTGAGGAAAAAAATATGGCTTACACGTCTAAAATACATAAATATTAAAAATAATAGTTAAGAAACAGTTTTTAAATAACTTGGGAAAATGCTTCAAATAGAAATGATTCTTCTGGGTCTTCTTCATCTTCTTGACCTCTAAGCCTGTGGTACTCAGAATGGGGGTCACTAACCAGTGGAATCATGCAAATACAGAATCTCAAGCCCCAGCCCAGGCCTGCTGAATCAGAATCTACATCTTAACACCCTCCAGGCGAGTCACACTACATTAACTTTTCAAAAAGCACTTACCTGAGTAAGGAGTTCTCGAAGATTCAGTCATCAGACATCTTCTCTACTCTAAATACATTTGTGCCTTGAGCTAGTGATCCGGCACCTGGAGGCACAGAAAGTTTCTGATCCCCTTGACCTTGAGGTATGGCCTTGGGGACTGGCACTTGTGTAAGCACTTCAGGTTTTTTAAAAACGTGGACAAGGGGCACCTGGGTGGCTCAGTGGGTTAAGCCTTTGCCTTTGGCTCAGGTCATAACCCCAGGGTCCTGGGATCAAGCCATGGGGCTCTCTGCTCAGCGGGGAGCCTGCTTCCTCCCCTCTCTCTCTGCCTGCCTCTCTGCCTACTTGTGATATCTGTCTGTCAAATAAATAAATAAAATCTTAAATAAATAAGTAAATAAATAAAAACGTGGACGAGGTTGAGGTCCACGGTCTATGTGATTTCCCCAGTGATGGAACTGTAAGGTGGAAAATGCATGGTATCAAAGAACATATTCTGTGTGATATTAATTATGGAAAAACGCATCAAGAAAAGACTGGAAGAAAATATACCCCCCAATTAACTGTGGTACAATCAGAGGTGGGGTGTTTTTTGGGGGCGGGGGGATGAGTTTCTTTCTATATTTCTCTATATACAGATAACAAACCTCAGGCTACAAAATCAGGTGTGTAACAGATGTAACTTTATTTTTATATACTACAAATTAATTTGTACTTTGAGCCCCATTCTGCTTGTGATGAAAACTCTTCAGTCAATTCCAAGGAAACCCTATCCAATAAAGTTTTGCTCAATCTGGCCGCCACTGGCCGACAGCAGCACTGCCCATTGGAAAAGCTGCCCCTTCAGGCCGATGCAGCCCCATCCTAGCAGGAGTGCGATGGTGCCTACTCCATGTTGGCCTCTTCCTGCTCCCTGGGCGGGGGGGGGGGGGGGGGGGGGGGTGGGGGGTGTCTCCATGCGGGCAACAACCAGCATTCCTGTGTATGATGGTCTTGGGCTCAGCTCATGTAAGACCCTACTTTTCATCCAATATTTTAGGTAAATTCCAGGAAGTTTGGTGGTGGTGCTGGATTAGGAGGGAGGGAGGGAAGCCATGAAATCTGGCGATTCATCACTAAAACTGTCCTTGTTCAAGTGTCCTGATTCCCATCTGGCCCTGAAGAGAGTGGGTTGACCAGACTGATGCTGGCGGTTCCTTCCTGTTCCAGAGCTTCTGGAACTACCTGGCTGTTCAACAAGCCTCAAGGGCAACAGGGAAGTCTGCAAGGCCAGGTCAGCGCCAGCTTCCTGAGACTCCTGCGGCCATCTCTCACATTGCATTTGGGGGTCCTTCGTCACACTTGCTGCCCTCCTTAGCCCCACTTGTGTACCCCAAACCCTCCTGTGGGTTTTGTCTCCCCTCCCCCAGGACTGGCTGGGGGCTGGGGCAGGAGTGGGCAGAGCACAGAGCCGCTTTTCAGTGCAATTCTTTGTGTTTCTACCCAGAGAAGCTTTTGCTCCCCTGAAGCAGGCGGATTATCTTGTGTATCACCTGCCGCATTCCGAATCTACTGTTTATTCACAGGCTTCCTTCCTGGTCTAGGATTTACAAAGCAAATTTTGACTTTAGTCCCCAAAGGCATCCCTTCCCCTTTTCGCCAGTTTTGCCCTTATCTGGCTTGATAAAAGCCTCCAGCTGAATGGGGGAGGGAAGGAGTCTCCTAAGGAAACATGGGGGGGAAATGTGGAGATCTTAAAGTACTGTCTTTACATGTACTTTCCATATATATTTATGTAGGTCTCGACAAGAAGCCAACAAAATGAGCTGCAGGAAGAAGTCTTGCAAGGATTATTTTATAGAGAAGCTTACGCTTTTTTAACAATCACTTTCCCCTTTATTCTTTTCCTGATGGAAGGACAGCTACGGAATATTTACTGAACACTTATTCTTTGCTAGGCACTCTCGAGAGGGCTTTGTGTGTGTCAGCTCACTGACTCCTCTCTATGATATGATATTATCATCACTGAATTTGGGATGAGAGAACAGAGACATGCAGAGGTGACAGAACTTGCTCAAGGCTTCATATCTTGCAACTGGGGACTGACACTCAGGATCCAAGGCCGGCAGCTCCAGAAGAGCCCTGCCTGGGAGGCAGGGCTACACAGCTCTCGGTCTTACCCACGTGTATGCTTTCTATGATCAAAGGTGAGAAGATTCCCGGTGGCCACTTGAAGTTCAGAGGCAACAGCGTTTGCTCCCTTACAAAGCTGTAGTGAATATTTATTTTCTAAAAAGTCATTAGTAACTGTGGATATGTTTTTGCAGGTGGCCTGATGTCTGTTATTGAAGGAAAGATAAGGTTCATGGTGAGAACCTTAAATTGAGAAGGCTTTTGGCTCATTCCTCACAGGAAGCCCAGTTTTCTCACTAAATTTTGTTGATCAAAATGGAACAAAGGCCACAAAACCCAATGCCGGGTGAGAAATGCAGCATTCCCTCCTGGGTGCTTGCGGACACTCACGGGGATGTCAAGGAACCACACAGTTTGAGGGGGGTGGCAGAGAGCTTTGTGCTACCTAATTTCATCTCACCTAGTGAAAAGCTGATTTCAAGCTCTCCTACCCATGAAATCATTGACAGCCAAGAGCTAGGACAGTTCCAGTGGGAGGAAAACAACAGGGTAACAGCTTCACCCGGGGGTGTTTGGATGGATGCACACAAGTCTCCCTGGAGGCCTTATGTGATGGGAGGACAGTGGGTGAATTTCTTTGAGAAGCAGCTGGTACAGAGCCACCATTTACATCGGTTCTCAGTACAGATTAATTTCCATCCTCGCTCCTTCTTTGGAAATTAGAACTGCACTGTGGTCTAGTTGTAAGAGTTTCATTAAAGAGCTTTCCTTTTCTTTAAAAAATTTTTTTAAAATTAATTTATTTTGGGGGTGGGGCAGAGGAAGAGGGAGAGAGAAAGTCTTAAGCAGGCTCCACACTCTGCAGAGCCCGCCATGGGGCTTGATCTCAAGACTCTGAGATCATGACCTGAGCCAAAATCAAGTCCGATGCTTAACCAACTGAGCCGGCCAGGCGCCCCAAGAGCTTTTCTTTATGTACTCCTTTGTGCACAGGCTGCCATAACAAAATACCACAGACTGGGCAGCTTCAACAACAGAAATTTATTTTCTTATAGCTCTGGAGGTTTGAAGTCCAAGATTAAGGTGTCAGCAAGGTTGTGTTCTAGTGAGGCCTCTCTGTCTGGCTTGTAGAAAGCTGCCTTCACATGATTCTTCCTCTATGTTCATGAAGTGAGAGAAAGATCTCCGGTATCCGTTCTTACGAGGACACTAGTCCTATGGGATTAGTGTCCTATCCTCATTGCCTCATTTGATCTTAATGATCTGCTCAAAGGCTCTATCTCAAATACAGTCACATTGGGTGTTAGGGCTTCAACATGGGATTTGGTGAGGGGGCACAATTCGGTCTATAACTTGCATTGGGGCTGTGCTAGGAGGTGAGAATAGTGATTTATGAAGACATTTCAGTCTCTGGGCTCAGGAGCTCCTCCTCTAGGGACTGACCCCATAGCCGTTAGAGTTGTGAGGGCCCTGGACACAGACATCTGCATCCCGTGGTAATTCCTGTGTGGCCTTTCTCTTGGCTAGATCTTAAGCAAGCCAACTTCACAAATATTCTGGGTGAGTGGTGGTGGAACTATTTTCTTGGGGGTGGAGAAGTTGTACATTAAGACCCATAAATTCTCTCATTTGTGTCGCACCATTTCCTTGATTGTAGCTACAGGTTAGATTGGAGCGGCACCTTGGCAGAGGGTTGTCGCAAGATAAGGAGGCTATTAGCCCTTCTCAAAAAACGGCTGTGTGGAAAAGGGACATTCTAAAGAAGATACACCAGACAGAGAAAAATGGATGCTACACAGACCCAAAGACTTTTAAGCTCTTCACTAGATATGACTAAATGTCCACCTTGCAGCCCCAAAATGTCCTTGAATTTGACACTTGAGGTTGGCAACTGTCAATCAACAAAGAAGGGCCTGGTAGTGCACTAATGACCCTTCAGCCACTAGGGGGCGAGCACGGCCTCCCTCTCCTCTGAGGAATAAGGGAAGAACGCACTGTGCTGGGAATATGGCTTTAGGGTGGAGCGTTCAGGGTGGTATTGGGGGTGGGGCTCAGAAGCTGTTGTGGTTTTTGGGGAGGGATATCAAATACTGAATTACTTAGGGAATAATATAGTGTATATTGACTTGGCCTTGACCTTTACAAACCTAGCAGTCCCTATATACTAGCTCCTGAAGAGTTCTGGAGTGTGATGTCCCAAACAAATAACAGTTCATTTTAAGATAACTAACGTATTTGTGTGAGCCTTTTTTGTTGTTGTTGTTTTTTGTTGTACATCACGCAGGAGAATGCTATGCACCTATACACACACACACACACACACACACACACTCCCACACACATTATTAGCCACGTTCACTGACTTAAATACATTAACACAACACACTGTCTAAATATTGTCTCTGAAAAAAAAAGTTGTATGTAAGCCGGGTCTTTTCAAAATACACCTGCAGTGAAAGTAGTGCCTATATTTCAGAGAGCCTTTAAATAAATAGTAGTATATCAGCTTATGCTACCAAATGCTAGGAGGAGATGAGTCATCCAGAGACACTGATCACAGGTAACCCCCAGGTCCTACTCCTCGCCCCCCGCCCCCCAACCCACCATCCCCTAACCTTTCCTGGCTCACAAATTTGTGGCTCACGATCAGTACCAGAATTGACTGGTACTCCTCATGTTCTTGGCCCTGCCTCCCCAAGTCTCCCAGACATGGTAACTTGCTTTCTTCTCTCAAATACTGAAGAGAAAACCTCCAAGGGCCTCCTTCTTTATATTTGGGATTATGGGATAAAGAGATTGAAAGCATAAAGCCAGATTTCCTTGGAGCATTCTCGATGAGGACTTGCCCCCCTCACCTCATCTGCAGGAGGTGATAGTTACACAAAGGGGTAGGCTGAAGGGCAATGGCCCTGAGAGTTTTAGGGCAAGGGAAGGAAAGCTTGCTCCCTGTGGGTCAAGTATCAGGCTTGATCCTGTCAGTGTCATTACATCACTTAATCTTCACTCTGATTTGCAGGCTATCTAGTACTATTTCCATTTTTTATAGGAGGAAACAAAAAACCAGAGAAGCGACGTACCTTCTAACAGTCATACGGATCTGCCATTTGAACTTAGACATTCTGAGTTAAAAACTAGTGTATTTTTCAGTCCTGGCTTCAATGATTGTTTTTTAAAGATTATATTTATTTATTTGACAGAGAGAGAAAGAGAATACAAGCAGGGGGAACAGCAGGCAACAGCAGAGGGAGAAGCAGGCTCCCCCTGACCTGGGAACCCGATGTTGAACTCAGTCCCTGGGATCATTATCTGAGCTGAAGGCAGACATTTAACCAACTGAGCCGCCCAGGCACCCTGGCTTCAGTGCTTTCATCTACTTTTCCGGAACTACCTGAAATCTTCTTCCTTATTCTCTAGCTTCTCCATTTGCTAGTCTCCAATGCCTTCCTTATTCTCTAACTTATACGTATCTGCAGTGACTATGCAAATGGTGGTAACAGTTGACTTTTACTGATCACTTACTGCAGACCAAGCAATGTGCTGAGCACCAAGCCTTCCTTACCCTCAACCCTCAGAGCAGCTCTCACAGACATTGGTACCATGGTCACCATTGCAGAGCAGAGGCACCTGATGCATAGGGGTGTTAGGAAGCTTGCCCAAGGCCATGCAACATGCAAATGATTGAGTTGGGATTTGAACTGCAGTGTAACTTTCTATAGGCCCTAGTATTTAAACCACAGTGCTATCTATCCTTTTCATCACAGAAGTATTAAGTCTATGGAGAAAAACTCAGGGCTATAGGATTATTCAAAAGATCCTTTAAAAACCCAAAATAATAGTGAAAGGAGGACCAATTATATCTTTATTTGGCACAGTATATTGATGCAGCTGGCAAAAATGTTTACCTGCCAAAATAGGAGGCTTTCCAACTCTCCCTGCTTAGAAAAATAATCGACCATCATCATTTTCATTTATCTTGTTCCTGTATTGGAAATTCCTGGAGTCTGGTTTTAACTGCATGGGAAGCCAATCTGGACTGTTACTGTTTGTCAGAAGCCCCTTTCATCATTTCTATAACCAGTCAGTGGGCTCATCCCTAGGAACCTAGTTTATGGGTGTTTCTGTTTCAACGAATGCTTTCAAGTAATCGAGATTGAGGGAGTGGATAGTTATTTTGTTGTCAGCTACTAGCATCTGGCTATTAAACACTGGCGTGAGGAATGATCAAGGGGACATGGAAGTATAACTGTCATTGAACTTGAGTTTATCCGTCTTGACCCACTGAATCTGAGTCAGTTGGTCTGGTATTCTCTTATCTGCAATGTTGCGGATGAAGTAGATGAGTCCCTTCTTCCCAGCACCTTGAAAAAAATCAGACATCAAACTGGATCTCAGCAACCAGTCAACACTCCTGAAGTAATATTTTAAACCTCCCTAACAGCATTTCAAAGAACAAACAAAAAGATGTGTATTACCTGGGGTCAGATGGGTATTACCTGAATATCTAGGATAGGACTAGTTCTGCTAGTTAGTGAGCTGAGCATGAAGAAGGATTTGTTAAGGAGATAGACACTGAACAGGATGCCTGTGCATGACATCTGTCCCAAGGCAACAGCCCAAGGAGGAGAACTCGCTTTAATTCCCTAGGTGGCAGCAGCCAACAAGGATTTAGAAGTCTGCGAGGGTGTGGCATCTTGGGGAAGGGGACCTTCCGGAGACACAGAGAGACTCTGGATTTACTACAGAGTTTAAGATTCTGAGTTGGGTGGTGAAGAGTGTGAGAAGGGGAGGCAAGTCACAAGGAGGAGTTAGACTCAGGAAGTCTGCATCTAAGTCTGGCTCTGCCACTGGCTGGCCGTGGGACCCGGGGCAGCTCTTCTGTCAACAATACCACCCCACGGCTCATTGTCCTCATTCTCACCTTTATTCAAATAAGTGGGGTTGAATGAGATTACCTTTAAGTACCTTTTGAGATTATATGGCTCACAATCTGATGATTCCCTGACATTTTCATCACATTCTTTCCAATGAAAGAACTTGAGTACATTGGAGGGAGTTGTGGAGGGAAGGGCAGAAGATGTGTGTTGGAGAGAGAGGCATTATGCCATTGTCATTTTAAGAGCCTTATGTCCAGAGAACATGCTGAGCTTCACAAACTGGGACGCTGTTGTTGTCCTACCATTGGCAAAGGTGGTTTTTCTGTGGTTGGCGACATAATGTGGCACCTCTCACTCCCTGTCATTTGGACCTCCTTGAAGTCCAGCTGTGGTAAAGCCCATAAGAGACAGAGCTTTTTAGCATTGTTTTCCAGCCAGCTGAGCTTGTGGCTATGCCGTGACAGTAATAATTCTTTGTTCTCTTCCCATGTGCCAGACCCTGCTAAGCGCTTAGTATATTTCACATGCATATATCTCTTATTCTACCTTTAAGTCCCTTTTAATTATCCATGTTGAAACAAAACAACCTCCTAAGCCAAGTTCACCTGAATAATAGTCGATATGTACAGTGCTTAGTATGTCCTACGCACTATTCATGTATTATTTTATTTAACCCTCAAAACAACTCTATGGATTAATATTTGTGCTTAACATTATTTATATTTATAGATGGAAATTGAGGCACAGAGAGGCTAAATAACTTCCCAATGTCACACAATTAATACATCACAGGGTTTAAACCCAGGCACTCTGGCTGTAGGATTCCCCAAGACACCACACTTAAAAGAAGTATCTATGCATACTGCTTCTATTTTTGTTCACACTAGGTTGAAAGCAGACCCCCCCCCCCACTTGGTAATTTATTATAGAGACATTCTGATTTAATATTGTTCTCTTGCTAAGATTTATAATTTGGGAGTGTAGTTACAACAAATTCTATCACCACTCCACCAAAACAATGACTCTCCTTTGGAGTATCTATCTATCTATCTATCTATCATCTATCTATCTATCATCTATCTATCTATCTATCTATCTACCTATCTATCTATGTGTGTATGTGATTGGAAAGGAAATAGTTGTTGGAAGATGGAGAAGCACCATTAGGACATTAGGAGGGAAGAAGCAGAAGCCTTGCATTGCAGGATTATCTGAAGGGGGATGTCATTGGCTTGGATGAGTCCTTTACAGCAGGACACAGATATGAGAAACAATGAAGGGTTGAGTCTAAAGTGACAGAAATACCAACGGTTTCCTTGAAGGAATATAGCCAGAATCTAACATCACACCAGAGGAGCCCCAGCGAATTTCCCAAGTCAAGTAGGCTGAGGACACTCAGACTATGCTTCTAAGGTTTTTGATTCTGACTATAGGAAAATTAGTCCACTTCATGGATGTCTCTTACTTAATATTCTTTGGAGGACTTCTCTGTGGAGTTAGGCTGGTATTCCAAACTTGAAATGTGCCCATTTTCGAGATGGAATGAGTTTGAGAATGATTATTCTACTGGTCTGCAGCTCACAGCACCCTTCATCCCTTCCAGAAACCCAGGAAAATAGCTCAGCATTTCATTCAAGTTGCCTCTCCTTCCCATTCTGTCTCCTTAACCTAAAAGCAACTCAAGTGTTTATGTGATGTCTTCCAGAGGCTAAGGTGATCATAGGCTTCTGCGTATTTTGTTCAGTATTTATGCACCTCAGAGGTGGTTCAAATCCAGTCTCAGAGCCAAATTGGCCATTGGCCATTGCCTTTGGTTTCCCCAGAGGGAGGACTTGCTGCCCAGCCAAAGGCTTTTATTCCTGAAATTTTTAAATCACAAGCGATATCTGTTTCTCATGGAAGAAACTAGCAAAGGCTAATCTCACTGCTGTGAGTTTATTACTTAAATGATACTGTTTGGAGCACACTGTCCCAGTGATTCTTGGCAAGTCAGCGGAGTTTTTCTCCAGCTGCGAACCGTTTGGGTTTTAACTGTAAAAGACTGAAAGCTTGCGGCACTTGGGTGGCTCAGCTGGTTAAGTGACTGCCTTCGGCTCAGGTCATGATCCTGGAGTCCCAGGATCGAGTCCCACATCGGGCTCCCTGCTCAGCAGAGAGTCTGCTTCTCCCTCTGACCTTCTCCCCTCTCATGCTCTCTCTCTCTCTCAAGTAAATAAACAAAATCTTAAAAAAAAAAATAAATTAAAAAAAGACTGAAAGTTCATGTGATGTGCTTCCTACATAGAGCTTCTCTCACAGTTGCTCCTTGGAGGATGTTTTTAAAAAGCCATATTAATCCCAGGAGAACCTGTGGTGCCAGAAAGGAACAGAAATGGGAGTAAGTGACATTTGAGATGTATCCTTGACTTCCTCTGTGTCTTGTCAGTACCCTGCATCTTTGGCTTGGAAGGTAAATATTGAAAGGTTTCTGTCAATTTATTCTCTCCTCAGTGTCTGAGGGAAGATTCTCGAGGTCTAGGGACAGCTGAGTCAGCTTCCTCACTCTAGGAGATGTCACCTAACCTCCACTCTATATAAGACATCTTGGCTTTTAAAGGGTTCTTGGCAAAGAAACCTGATTATTTATCATTCACTATTCTGAAGTTATGAGGCTATTCTCTTTCAGAAATGCATATTCGTTGGCATTATTTTAATAGGTAATAGTAGAAAACATGGTTTAATAGGTAATAGTTTCTCCAATATTTCCCAGTACTACAAGGCTCCTCCAAACACACATTTTCTTAGTGTTTCGCAGCAGCTCTACTGAGGTAGGTTATTAGAACTTCTTTTCTTTTTTTAAAGATGTATTTATTTGAGAGAGAGAGTTGGGGGGGGGAGGGGCAGAGGGAGAGAATCCCTAAGCAGACTCCACACTGAGCCTGGAGCGGAGGAAGGGCTTGATTCCACAACCCTGAGATCATGACCTGAGCTGAAACCAAGAGTTGGACGTTTAAGTGACGGAGCAACCCAAACACCCCTAGAATTTCCAACTTGATATGTGAAAAATAAAGATTGGACAAGTTAAATGACTTGCCTGAAGCCACACAGGTGACAAACAACAGGCCCCAAACTCGAATGCAGGTGTCCTGACTCAAAGGCCAGCTTTGACCACCTCCACCTATTCCTTCCCCCTCACAACCACCAGTCTGCTCTCGTTTCTGCGAGTCCAGTTGTTTTTAGATGTGAGGGGTTCTACATTGGCAGGAAGCAAGATGACGTTGGGGAGGTTAGAGGATGGTAGGGGAAGGATGGGTGGAGAACTTCATTACCAAGAAGCCGGGAGTTCAGCACTAGAACAACTAGTTTAGCATCTAATCCAGTTCTACTACCTTGTCAGTTCTTTTTTTTTTTTTAAAGATTTTATTTATTTATTTGACAGACAGAGATCACAAGTAGGCAGAGAGGCAGGCAGAGAGAGAGGAGGAAGCAGGCTCCCTTCTGAGCAGAGAGTCCTATGCGGGGCTTGATCCCAGGACCCTGAGATCATGACCTGAGCTGAAGGCAGAGGCTTAATCCACTGAGCCAGGGCGCCCCTTCCTTGTCAGTTCTTAAAATGAACGGCAGATTACAGAGCTTCCACAGACAGGAAGTTGGACTCTAGTGAGAGGTTCCAGAGGGAGGGCTTCTTGTGAGAAAGACAAGTCAAAGAGGCATTTGTGTGGCCACTCTTGGAGGAAGGAGACTAAATATCAGGGCTTATGGGACTAGCCCTTGAGAGTACAGGTGTGCAGGAAATGTTGATCCTGAGGCACAAGCTCACAAAAATAGGAGTTCTTACATTAGGGTTTATGAATCCCTTGAAATCAAATGCAAAATGTGCACATATGTAGGCATTAGGAAGAGTGTCCATAGCTTTTTTCAGAGAGTCCTGTGACTCTAAGAAGATTAAGAGCAACTATCAATGCAAATAATAGGATCCAATTTTGGAGGATTGGAGGAGAAACTGGGAAACAAACTGATGTCATTAGTAAAGCTAGTGGAATGGGATTGGTCAGAAGATGAGAAGACTATGGAATTTCTCTGCATTGTTTGACTTAGAAAAGTGAATATGTGTTACTTCCATAATTTGGAAAAGTTTAAACAAAAGAAGAGAAAAATTTACAATTGAAAAAAATGAGCCACTCTAGACCAAATAAGATATAACTGTTCTTCCTGAGTGGCTGGTTACAGAGAAAACACATAGGAAGGAGCCCTGTATTGGGGGTGAGGAGGAAGGCAGGGGTGAGGAAGGGGTGGGAGCCCGAGACAAAGGGAGTTCGTGGAAAGGTGAAGAAAATGTCTGCTGTGTGAGGCAACTTACCTGAAACCAGAGAATGTTTCCTTGGAGGCCAAGGGGGAAAGAAATTTCCTCATGTAGAGACACTAGAGCCATTGACTTGAAGAGAGGGTGAAGGGTTGATTGACAGTGGGTCATGGGTCAAGTGACCCTTAGAGCCAAAACTAGGAAGCGGCTCATAAGGACCAGAATCTTTTTAAAAATTTTTTAAAAATTTTATTTACTTTAGTTATTTATTTGACACACACACAGAGCGAGAAAGTAAGAGAGAGAGCACACAAGCAGGGAGAACAGCAGAAGGAAAGGGAGAGGGAGAAGCTGACTCTCTGCTGAGTGGGGAACCTGATGCAGGCCTTGATCCTAGAACCTGGGATCATGGCCTTAGCTGAAGGTGGACACCACACTGAGCCATCCAGGTGCCAATTAAGACCAGAATCTACAGAGCCGGCTAGATCCAGTCTAGCTCACACTGTCTTCCAGGAGTGATGCTCTCTGAGGAGGTTCTCTGGCCATTTGGGAAGCAGGGAAGACCAGTGAAGGTATAACATGAGCATCTAAGATCCTTTCGTTACCCACTGGCTGCTTCACCTAATTGGATAGTGTTGAAATCCTCCAAATAAAAGAGACCTAAATGTTCATTTGGGTAGCCATTAAGGAAAGGGAGGTTGGGAACACTGTGCCTTCTGTCAGATCATGTCTTAACGGAAGAGGAAACCCAAAGTATGGAGTAGGAGATAGACCAGGAAAACTGAAAAGGACATAAATGCAGGTTGAATCCATGGGACACTTGGGAAAGAAGAATGGGGAAAAGAAGGGAAGGTGGGGGAGTACCTGCTGGTGGGCCTCTGGACCCTTTAACAAGCCAGCTTGTGGTCTGCATTCAGACCACCAAGGAAGCTGAGCCAAACCTATATTGGACGTTTCTGTGCTTTGTCTCTTAGACGTCTCTGGCTCCTGTTTCAGACAGTTGGTCTCTAGGTCCTGTCCAAATCCTCCCAGTATTTGCTGGCACAGAAATGAGTTGAAGGAAGTGACTCAGAAACCATTTTGTCCTCCTCTTATTTTGGTTCAGGCAAAGTAGTATTATTTTAGGCCCCTGGGAAGATTCACTCCCCCTTAAATGCCATACTTTTTCTCTGCCCTTGGCCCTCATATTTTTGCCCCCAGATACCACCTCCCCAAAAGGAAATTGAAGCCTTTATTTATCAAGTTAGAACTGTATCTTTCAGCTTATAACTTCAAGTTTGGTTAATGAAAGTGCTGCTTTTAGCTATTATCTACCAAAGATAGATTCCTTTTCACTGTTCATTTAACGCTCTCAAGTTTACGGAATACTTTTTCATGCATTATCTGGTTAAAACTGGACTACTGGTCTCTGAAGGTATGTGTTGCTGATAGGTAGCTGATGCTGTGAGGGATTAGGTAAGCCCGTGAGGTGGTAGAGTCGGGCCTTTAACAGAGTTAGACACCAAATTCCAGACATTTCCCACTATACCAGTCTGCTTATTTATAGATGGAAGTGTTGACTGTGGTCGGTAAGTATCTGGACTCCGGAATTGTGTCTCTCGATCAAATCCCAATGCACTACAGACAGTTGAATGACCTTGGATAAGTCACTTAGCATTGGTTACATCAGTTTCCTTATCTGTAAACTGGTGATGTAGTATTATTGCCCATCTTACAGGGTTGCAGGGAGGATTAAATGAGTTAGTAAATTTGAGAGTCGCAGGCCAATTTCTGGCACACCAGGCACATTGTATAAGAACTTGATATCATTAAGATATTGCTACTTCTAAGAGCCTTTATGGTAAAATGAATCTTATTCTTTGTGCATTTCATTCTGCCTTTACTTTTCTCTTGGAGAATAATAGTAGGAAAATCAGCTGCTTCCCTGGTAGAAGTACTGGACCGAGTCTCTCTGGAACTTTCCAGAGATTTCCTCCAGGATGAAGAGATTAAACTGAGGAATTATAGACCTCGTGGGTTGGAAGTGACTTCAGTAAGTGTCCTGTTCTGGAGAAGAAGCTGCAATCCAAAGAGCTCCTCACCCGACTGGCATCTGAGCCATTTCTTGACTCCTAATCTAGTGCTCTGACTTGGAGCTAGAGACCACATAGACATCACACATTTTCAGCTGAGAGGACAAGTCAGTATCCTCAGGAAATAGTCACATTTGTGACAGACTAAAAAGCCCGTTTGAAATCAAGTGGGTGATTGTCATAACAGCACGTCATTTTAAAAAAAAGGTGGAAAGAAAAAGATGATTAGGTGTGTGGAAGCTACACTTTTTAAAAAAGTATAATTGACATATAACATCCGATTAGTTTCAGGTATACATCAGAGTGATTTGGTATTTTTATTTATTTCTTTTAAAGATTTATTTACTTATTTATTTGAGATAAAGAGAGAGAGAGTGCAAGGGGCATGAAGGGCAAAGGGAGAGAGAGGGAGTCCTCAAACTCCCTGCTGAGCATGGGACCTGATGTGGGACTCTCTCCCAGGATCCTGAGATCACGACCTAAACCAAAATCAAGAGTTGGCTGCTCAACCAACTGAGCCATTCAGGGCTCCCTCAATAATTTTATATATTATAAAATGATCCCCGTGATAAGTCTAGTTACCATCTGTCACCATATCAAGTTATAATATTATTGACTACATTCCCTATGCTCTACTTACACAGATTTCTGAGAAGGAGGCCATTTTAGGTGTCTTCTAAAGAAGAAAAATTCTGTGCATTAAGGCTCAAAGCAGAAAAAAATTCGAACATGCTGTTATATTTATTTCCTTTCAAGGTCATCAGAGGAAGCAAATAGAAACTGATGCTTTAATCAAACATAAAGAAAAAAAAATTGCTCTGAGATTGAAACTGAAATGACACGGACATTTCTCGTCACCAGGCAAGCTCTTAAGAGAAGGAAAACATGTGTTTCTCATCTCATCCCCTAAAAGAAATGTTAGCAAGCTTTGGATTATTCATCTGAGAAATTTTTCTTAATGTGATTAGTGATTAGACTTTCAATTCCTGTGCTTTAGAGTCTGGGTGATAAACCATGTTTGGTGTGTAGCTGTTTCATCAAAAATAAGAGAACATAAAAAAATAAGGATTCGTGTGTGAGCAAAAGATTCTAGTTTTCTCAGATTGGGATGGAAAGCTGAGACTTCAAGGGCAGAGGCATAGCTGACTCCCAAGGAGCCCCTGCCAAACCTGCAAACCTTCGACAAATGACGGGTCCCCTAGGAGGAGGGCATCTGGCCAATGTGATCTGGAAAGAGACCCTTCCCACAGTTTTCCCTGAGGGAACAGATTTAAATTGTAGATCAATTATACCAGTTAAGATCAGCGATTATCTCTCTGAGTCCTACAACGTGCTTTATTTTTTTTAATTACACACAGATCAGACAACCAGGGCCTGGGCAGGTCCATCTCTAACTTATGTGGGATCTGAGCAACATTAAGAATGGAAGCCCACAGGGGCGCCTGGGTGGCTCAGTGGGTTAAAGCCTCTGCTTTCAGCTCGGGTCATGATCCCAGGGTCCTGGGATCGAGCCCCACATCGGGCTCTCTGCTCTGCAGAGAGCCTGCTTCCTCCTCTCTCTCCCTGCCTGCCTCTCTTGCCTACTTGTAATCTCTGTCTGTCAAATAAATAAATAAAATCTTAAAAAAAAACCACATGAAAGTAAATCCAACTTGGGATCCAGAATTCTCTTTTCTAAAAAATTAAGGTTTTTTTTCTAAAAAAAAAAATTTCTAAAATTTCTAAGAATTTCTAAGAAATCTTTTTCTAAGATTTCTTCTAAGATTTCTAAGATTTCTAAATTCTAAGAAAAATTTCTAAGAAATCTAAATTTCTAAAAAATTAAGGTTTTTTTTCTAAAAAAAAAAAAAAGAATGGAAGCCCACATACCAGGAGTCTCAATAGGTACAAATAATAAATGAAGCTAACAAACTGTTAAAATATGTTCTGTCTTCTTACCCTGACAAACATATCTTCTTGTCTATAGTTCCAGCCTAAGATTGATCCTAGAAGGGAGTTCATTATCCTTCAAGGCAGAGGCAAGAACATAAGCACTGGGAATGGTCTGCAGCTAAATTAGCACATGTTATGAATCTTCTGGAATGATCGTGATTTAAAATATGCTATTGGATCAGGCTACAGGCTGTAGTGTAGCTTGGCGACCGCATACATATATGCGAAGAAGTTCCAGGATTCTTAAAGAAGGCAGCATTTGCGTTTCTATTGGGATAATTTCTCATCGTATGTGACTGTCATGAGCATTGCAACAATTTTAGCCTTCCTGACCATTTTCCATGAAGTACCAACAGAATACCTCAGTCACTGACAAGTAAAAGTGTCCCAACCTTTTTTCAGATGCCCCCTAAGGGAGTGCTGTCACCCCTGGTTTATAGCTTCTGGTAGATTGTATCTTCAGTATTTCCTATCAACTGCAAGGGTTAAATGGATGTTGACCACTTTCTATATGTAGAACACCGTCTTGGGCTCTGGGTTGAGAATACACACTTGATCCAGTGGCATTGTGTTTTCACTGGTATCATCAGGATAATTAGGGAGACGATGTAAAAATTATCCTTAAGGTGTATGGGTGTTTTTTTTTTGTCTCAAGTCTGTATTGTCACAATAGCATGGCACCCTATTTGATAAACCAAACTTTTTTTTAAAGATTTTATTTATTTGACAGAGAAAGAGCACATGTGGGGTGGGTGGGGGGTGGCAAGCAGAGGAAGAGGGAGAAGCAGGTTCTCCGCTGAGCAGAGAGCCTGACACAGGACTCAATCCCAGGACCCTGAGATCATGAAGGCAGACGTTTAACCAACTGTGTCACCCAGGCACCCCTGATAAACCAAACTTTTAAGAACACTAACATTTCCCTCATCTTGTACTTGGTTTATAAAGAATATAGTTGCAATTTTTCATTAGTTAGTCTTATTAGTAGCAAGAAATAGGATTCATTCAATTCACTTCTAATAAAAGGAGATTTATCATGAGGATACTCTTGGGCTTAAGTGAAACAGACCATCAGCCTCCATGGGACCCCAGGAATTGCTGTTGACCCCAGAGAGCAGAGGGAACAGGGTTTATGAACTAAAAGGTCACTGGGGTCCAGTGCGGTTCTAGAGGCTGAGTAACGTGGATGTCCTCTTGGCAGTTGGAGCTGTCAGTCCTAACTGAGGGGCTCTGAGTCTATAGGTGCTCAACTCTTTGCTATTTATCCTCCTACAGTTCCCAAGCAACGACCTTCCTCTCTAATATATGTGTCCTTTAGCTTCTGCTAACTCAAGGTTCCTTTATGTCCTGGTTTATTTTTATTTTCTTCTTCCTCCTCCTGTTTTCTTCTTTAATGGCCTCTGCCTTCTAATATCTTCTGGTCCTCAATGACATTATTTACTCATGTCTTCCATTAACTCATGACCTCTGCTGCTTCTGCACCTTTTTCCCCTGCCTCAAATTCAAATTCTCGAGAAAAATAATCAGATCGGTTCAGGTAGTCACTAACATTTGTTAGGGGCAGCTCTCACATGCAAAGTTGGAGCTGTTCTTTGGCTCAAATAGTGGTACATAAAATGGTAATCAGGGACTCTCTGGGGCTACTGTTGTCTTTTGTAAGTGTGATGTGAATCTTAAGGCTGGCAGACTACCCTTCAGTATGTGAACAGGTATAAAATGAGAAGGTGCTTTGCAACTTGGATGGAAGAAATGGACAAAGTATGAAATGATAGAAAATCCCATTTACAGGACACTGAAACCCAAATTTTTTTATTGTTCTGTTTTTTCTAATTAAAAATGAGAAAACCCTCTGTTCTCTCTTTCAAAGTCACTGTGCATAATTTGATTACGGAAGACCTGGGTGACCTTAAGCCATTGATGTAAGTCATTCAAACTTCATCACCTGCATGATGGAGATGCACTTTACAAAGGGCCAAACAAGGTTCCCACAAGATCAAGCTGTGGAAGGTGTTTGGACATGCTAATGTTATAAGTGATTTTTAGTGTTTTTTTACTTTAAAAATGTGTGTACAAATAAGGTACATAATTCGGTAACATGTTCATAGTCCTTTAAAATCTCCTCCCCCCAATTAACACTACGTTTCCTATTGGTATTCATCTGTGCTTCAGTTAAACAATTTTACTGAGAAACAGCACATGTACATTCTGGAGTGGCACGTCATGTGGATGCTGGAGCCTCCCTGAGACTCTTTTCCAGAAAGTAGAATTCAGTAAGAGGGTCTCCTGGTCACTGTCCATGGGGCTTTTCCAGGAGGATTTCTATAGGATGGTTTCATTCCTTATACTCTTGGGAACAAAGCCTGAACACAGGCTCCTGGAATGGCTTCAAGAAGATCACAATCATCCCACGCCTAGGGTGGGTGGCCTGGCCTGAACCAGGAGGGAAACAAATCATAAGCACAGAAGGACACCACAGTCCCCTGACAGATGCTCCTCTGAAAAAAAACAGACAAGGCGAGAAAAAGTCACTGCCAAAGGATCTTCAACACCATTTGTGTTGCAAAATCCAATCTCATGTTTGTGATTTATAATCCCTCTGGTGTGAAGGACTCAAGCTTTAACGCCTGGAGGAGAAAACCGTTCTTTAGCCCAAGACATTACTATCCACAGTGATAGAAGGGAGAGAAGGGAAACGAAAGAGCCAAACTACCCCAGCTGTGTGCCAATGTTGATGCTGCTGCTATGATTATCAGTGTTCTACTTCCAACTGCTTGGTGATTCTCAGGTTGGGAATAACAAGATGTAGTTTAGGGTCATTTAAGAAGTCTTTTGGTCATAACCTGGATGCATTTGGCCGTGAGATATGTAGGAACCTCCATATAGGTGACCATAAGTTCTTTGACACTGGTCCCAATGAGAGGTAGGGTCTGCTCCCCTTCTCCGTGAACCTGGCTGGCCTCTGCTTGCATGGAGCAATAGAACATGGCAGGAGTGATGCTGTGCAGCTCCAAGCCTGGCCTTTACAAGGACTGGCAGTGCCTATCATGGTTTCTGGGAGCCCTTGGCTATTGTGTGAGAGATAGGCCCAACTTGCTAGAGAAATCACATGGGGAGGCCCTGAGACTACATGCAAGTAGAGAAGAGACCCAATGAGCCAGCCTTCCTATTCTCTTGGACCCTCTGACCTAGCCCAGCTGCTAACAAAATACAGTGAGGGGTCCCAGTTGACACCCGGTGGAGCAGAAGATTTGTTCAGCCAAACCGTGCCCAAATTTCCTGGTCTACAGAAGCATAAGGTATACTGAAATGTGGGTACCTTAAGCCACTAAATTTGAGGTGGTTTTTAAAGGTAATGATAGATAGCCAAAATACAATAGCAGGAAAGGAAGATGGGGTGGGCTTGGACCTGAGGGAAGGGAGTAAAAAGGCCAGAGACTAGTGGATGAGTCATAAGAGGGCTATCCCAGTTGGAGAGCATCATGGGGTCAAAATGCCTAAAAGTTTAATCACCTGTGCATCTACTGAGCCTTTGAAAACTCCAGATCCATTTAGTCAGTGACAGTGTGAAGGGTGCTAGAGCAGAAGATTCTTAAAGAGGACAAGCTCAGACTCAGGAGATGGGGGCATTGGGATTCCTTATCTTCTGACTGGTGGGTGCAGGGCCCAGCCCCAAAAGAAGAGATGTGAAGTGGTAGGAAGTGTTTCAGAGCCCAAGACGAACAACCTGAGGGTCAGGGACAGGATCCATCGCCAGAGCATCCTTAGAGGACAAATGGAGAGAGACAGTCATGTGAGTATGAAAATGCGGGGAGGACTCACAGTTTAGACTGTGCCTCAGCAGCCTAGGGGCGCCTTGGATGCTCCATGGTGAGTCTCAGACCTGGGAAATGCTGAAGAAAAACTGAAGAGAAAGGTTGTGAGTTTGCTGAAGTGACTGCACATCAATTTATATAGGAATATGAACAAATATGTAGATAGATATGGATATTGTTTTTTAATTGTTAAGGTCCCAGGGGAAAATAAACAACTTACTCCAAAGCATTTGATTAAAAAGTCTTAAATGAAGAAATCCTTTACAGAAACGTGGGCAGGTATACAGGAAAGAGTTAGCATAGTAGACTGCTCTCCTTCAAGAGGCTGGCTTGCAAAGTTGGCCCTTGGCTGGCACCTAGGAGGTTGGATCTGAGGAGGTTCCCATGATTCCCTGATAAGAATAGCTCACTGTGCACAAGCCACTTATGCAAACAATATGGTTTATGCTGGATACCTACTTTTCTTCTAGGAGTCTGGGATTTTGGTAGGTGCTACACAAGAGGTGCCTATGTGACTGGCTCCCAGTAAAAGTCTTGGGCACTAAGTCTTTAATGAGCGTTCCTGGTAGACAACATTTCACCCATGCTGCCACAATTCATTGTGGGAGGAATTGAGCACATCTCGTGGGACTCTGCTGGGAGAGCACCCTTGGAGCTTGTGCCTGGTTCCTTCCAGACTTCACTCTGTTTTCCTTTTACTTTTGCTGGTTTTCCCTTTCGCTGTAATAAATCTGAGCCCTGGATATGACTGTATATTGAGCAACGTGTGTCCTCTTAGTGAACCATGAAACCCAGGAGTGGTTTATCTCCCCTTCCCTAATACATCAAGGTAAAGGGAAACATTAAGGGAGGGTGAGGCATCTAGGGACCAGGAACAGCAGGAAGCTATTACCATCCTTGGAGCTGAAGGGGCAGGAGACGGCAGCAGTAACCAGAACTTGGTGAGTGCTGTAGCTGCAGAAAGAGCTGAAGCCTTGATGGAGGCACACAGTCCCTGAACAAACACATCCCTACCACTCCCTCCTTCTGGCTGCCAAAATCCAGTTGGTACCTCCCTCTGGCCACACCCTACTGGGAGGTAGAGGGCAAGGGAGCCTGGTGGAGCCAGCTTCCGGGGACAGAGTGCAAGAGAGAGAGAGAGACAGTGAAGAATGGATCTTAGCAGGCAAACAGAGAATAACCAGGACAAGGTTAAAAGCAAATAATTTTTAATCATTATTGAGCTAGGTTGATAAGTCAGCTTTTTACTGAAAGGCCATATGCCACATTGTGTTACTCAACAATCCTGGGTGGATCCTCATTGCACGTATAGAATAAAGTTCAAATTACTTATCATGGCATTTCAAGGCCCTTCTTAATCTAGACCAAGGTCCCTTTTGAATCTCCTTTCTCCTTCCCACAGCTGCATACATACCACATTCCTGATCCACCCTTACTAGCCATTGCTACTGACAGCAGCATTCTCTAGCCTTCATATTTTGCTTTCCTCTTCCTTGTACTTTTGCATACCTGCTCCTTGTTACTTATGCTTAATGAGGTCCCACCTTTCCCTTAGGGCTCAGCTTAGCTGCTTGCAAAGCCTTCTTGAACCCCAGCCATTCTGTCAGATAGTGCTGCCCTGTCCCATGGTATTAACCAGCTTACCAGGGGGTGAGTGTTGGGCCAGCCCCACTCAGTGTCCAAGACAGAGGCCATGGGCCCCATCTAGGAATGTCCAAATGAGCCCCAATTGATGAATTTCTTCACACATTGGCTTCCCTTGTGTGGTAGCCCACTCTGAGCTGTTACTCTGATGCCGCTCTGGTACCCTGACAATGCTGCATATCTCAACCATCCCTTTGGCTGATAACCAATGCAAGCTCCAGACCCGTGTTTCTGCAGACCCCAAAGCAGGTCCTGGGACTATCCCCGCTGCCTGGAGAGGCTCAATCCTCTACTCTTCTGTAGACTGACACTGGACATGGTGCTCACATCTGTGTCTTTATTAGGTTATGATCAGATAAAAGACAGTGACTGTTGCATATTCATCTTCATGCTCTCCAGACTGGTTATTAACTCATACATACAGGGTGTTCAATGCACATTGCTGAACTGAATTAACTGGAATAAAAATAAATGAAAGAATACCCAATTTTTTACCTTCTAATCTATGTCACTTTCAGAAGTCAGGGGAAATAAATTGTTCTCGCTTCTAGTTTTGAAACTGAGAGCCCTAAGAAAGAAGGAGAAAATGGATCTCCTCTGAAGGAGGACTTTTTCTGTACCCTAGAGATTTCATCTGTGAAAGACCAAGTGAGTCAGCCATTCTAGAAGGATGACCTCCCCTTCCACTTATAGACAAACTAATACACAAAGCTAAGATTTGCGATTTTAAGGATAAAGTCGGGTTTTTCAATTTTTATTTTTTTAAAGATTTTATTTCCTTATTTGATAGAGAGAGAACATAAGAAGGGAGAGTGGCAGGCAGAGGGAGAGGGAGAAGCAGGCTTTTCACTGAGCAGGGAGCTGGATGTGGGGCTGATTTCAGGACCCGGGATCATGACCTGAGCCGAACGCAGCAGCTTAACGGACTGAGCCATCCAGGCGCCCCAGGTTTTTCCATTTTTTTTTTTAAGATTTTATTTATTTGACAGACAGAGATCACAAGTAGGCAGAGAGGCAGGCAGAGAGAGAGGGGGAAGCAGGCTCCCCACTGAGCAGAGAGCCCAATGTAGGGCTCGATCCCAGGACCCTGAGACCATGACCCGAGCTGGAGGCGGAGGCTTTAAACCACTGAGCCATCCAGGCGCCCCAAGGTTTTTTAATTTTTGAATAAAAAATGAGTTTAAACTTATTATCAGAGATTTAAAGTCATTCTGGAAGCTGTTTTATATGAGCACAGACCATGCTTTCTTCTTTTCCTAAGGCCATATAGAATAAAAACTCGATTAGAAATAAATTTTTAATATTCCATTTGGATGACATCACTAAAAAAGTGGTATCCTAGCAACAAGAAGTGAGACAACGGGCTGAGTAGATGCAAACTATGGACAGACATTCCACCTGGAACTTTAAAAAAGGCAGTTGGTAAGGTGACCAGCTCATAGACACAGCTGATCAGGCATAAATTTTGTTCTTGAATGAAAGATCCTAGGGAGAAAAAAATTTTTCACTTAATTTAGCAACGTTTATTGCTTTATACTCGGTGAAGATTAAAGACGTTTTGAACGGCTCTTCTGAAAGCTGGTCATTTAAATTTTCCATAGGATTTCAGGAAATAAACAGAATTTAATTCTTCCATACATCTTATAGCTCTCTAGGATCTGTCTAAAGAAGCACTTCAGTAAGGAAAATGTAGTAAGCTTTGCCAAACAACAAATCAAATAATAATCCTTATGGAGAAGTTAGGAGACAGGGCTGTAGACTCAATTTTTTAAACACAAAGCAAGCATTTACCTCATTTATTTAACTTGACTATACAGATTCTTAGAAATGGTAAGTATGCTTTTAATTCCCTAGAACCTCTGGGATAGTTTAATAAACTATTATACACTCTAGCTATTGAGTTTTTGCCAACCCAGTCAGAGTTATTTTTACAATAGTTTTTTGTTTGTTATTTTTAAAAAATTAACATATAATGTATTATTTGCTTCAGGGGTACAGGTCTGTGAATCGTCAGTCTTACACAATTCATAGCACTCACCATAGCACATACCCTCCCCACTGTCCATCACCCAGCCACCCCGTCCCTCCCCTCCCCTCACCCCCCAGCAACCCTCAGTTTGTTTCCTGACATTGAGAGTCTCTTACAGTTTGTCTCCCTGTCTGGTTTCATCTTTGAGACATAATGCATATACCATCAGATCCATACCTTAAAAGTGTACAATTCAGAGGTAGTTAGCCCATGCAGAGCTGTGCAACCTTCAGCACTGTCTGGTTTCAGAACATATTCAAACTGTGTGCAAAGAAGCTCCATGCACATTAACAGTCATTCCCCATTCTCCCCTCCAGTCGGTTCTTTACAACACCCATCTTTCGTTTCTATGGATTTGCCTATTTTGGACATTTGGTGTGAATGGAATCATGCAGTATATGGCTTTTGTGTCTGGCTTCTTTTGCTTTGTATACTGTTTTTAAGGTTCGTCCATGTAGCATGCATTAATATTTCATTTCTTTTAATTGCCAAATAATTTTCTGTGGTATGGATTTATTAGTTGATGGACATTTGGGTTGTTTTCATCTTTTGCTATTTTAAATAATACTTCTGAACTTTAGCAGAGAAATTTTTGTTTGAAGATCCGCTTGAAGTTGTATTGGGTATGTACCCAGGTGTGGAATTTCTAGATCATATGGTAATTTTGTGTTTTACATTTGAGGAGCTGTTTTCCAAAATAGCTGCACCATTTTACATTCTCAGAGCAAGATATGAGGGTTCTAATTTCTCCACATTTTCACAGGCACTTGTTATTGTAGGCCTTTTTTAGTACAGCCATCCTAGTGGATGTGAAGTGGTATCTTATTGCACTTTGGTTTGCAGTTACCTAATGATTAATAATGATGAGCATCACTTCAGATCCCTTTTGTAGCTCTTCTTTAGAACACTCTTACATTGTTGGTGGGAATGTAAGCTGGTGCAGCCGCTCTGGAAAACAGTATGGAGGTTCCTCAAAAAGTTGAAAATAGAACTTCCCTATGACTCAGCAATCGCACTACTGGGTACTTACCCCAAAGATACAAATGTAGTGTCTAAAAGGGCACCTGCCCCCCAATATTTATAGCAGCAGTGTCCACAATAACCAAACTATGGAAAGAGCCCATATGTCCATCAACAGATGAATGGATGAAGAAGATGGTATATATTTATATATTTGTATATATTACACAGGGATATTACACAACCATCAAAAAATGAAATCTTGCTATTTGCAACAATGTGGATGGAACTAGAGGGTATTAGTCTAAATGAAGTAAGTCAATCAGAGGAAGACAATTATCGTATGAACTCGTTGATATGTGGAATTTAAGAAACAAGGCAGAGGATCATAGGGGAAGAGAGGAAAAAAATGAGGCAAGATGAAACCAGAGAGGGAGATAAACCATAGAGACTCTTAAGCTTAGTAAACAAACTGAGGGTTGCTAGAGGTGAGGGGATGGAGGGATGGGGTAACTGGGTGATGGACATTGGGGAGGGCACGTGTTGTAATGAGCACTGGGTATTATATAAGACTGATAAATCACAGACCTGTACCCCTGAAACAAATAATACATTATATGTTAATTAATTGAATTTAAATTTAAAAATAAATAACTCTGGACTGCAGCTATTCATTTTCCCCTTCCTTTTCCCTTCCCCCTGGCGACCCTTGATTTTTTACTATATCTATACTTTGCCTTTTCCTAAATGCCATATAGTTGAAATCTTACAGTGAGTAGCCTTTTTTAGATTGGCTTCTTTCACTTTCTATTATTAGTGTTTTGAATTTTTGTTGGGGTTGACTTTTTACTATCTTGGTGATGTCCTTTAAAACACAAAAAGTTTTAATTTTTAGGAAGTCTAATTTATCTATTTTCATTGTTCTTTGTGCTTTGGTGTCATAGAATATCTTGCCTAACCTTATAGTCATGAAGATTCACTCCAAGATTCACTCTCCAAGGTTTATGTTTTAGCTCTCACATTTAGGTCTATACTGCATTTTAACTTATTTTGTATTTGTGTGAGGTAAGGATCCGATTTCGGTGTTTTGCCTGTGGATATTCAGTTGTCCCAACACCATTTGTTGAAAGGACTATTGATTTCTTATTGAATAGTCTTGGCATCCTTGGTGAAAATATATAGCTCATAAATGCAAAGGTTTATTTCTGAACTCTCAATTCTATCCTTATGCCCATACAACACTGTCTTGATTACTATATATTAAGTTTTGAAACCATTAAGTGTGATTACTCCAATTTTATTTATCAAGATTGTTTTGGATATTCTGGGTCCTTGAAATTTCCATGTAAATTTTAGAACGTACATGTCACTTTCAACACAAAAGTGTATTGGCAGGGCACCTGGTGGCTCAGTCAGTTAAGCATCTGACTCTTGATTTCGGCTCAGGTCATGATCTCAGGGTCCTGAGATGGAGACCTGCATTGGACTCTGTGCTCAGCATGAAGTCAGCTTGGAACTTTCTTTCTCCTCTCCCTCTGCCCCTCTCCCCACTCACTCTCTCTAAATACATACATACATGCATACATACATATATATAATATTTTTTTAAAAAAGTATACTGGGATTTTGATTAGGAATGCATAGGATTTATAGATCAATTTAAGAGAAATTGACATAATATCAATATGTTCTGTGATCTGTGAAGATAGTATCTCTCTCCATTTATTTAGATCTTCTCCAGAATATTTGGTAGTTCTCAACATACATGTTGCAGACATATTTCATTATATTTATTTCTAAATATTTAATTTTTTTGCATGGTGTTAGTGAAATAACAGACACATAGATCAGTGGAACAGAATAGAGTCCAGAAGTAGACCCACACAAAAACAGTCAACTAATTCTTGACAAAGGGATAAAAACAATTCAATGGAGAAAGGATAGTCTTTCCAACAAATGGTGCTAGAACAATTGAACATCCATATGCAAAAAATGAACTTAAACACAGACCTCACATTTTTCATAAGCAATAAATAAAAATTGATCAGAGATATAAATTTAAAATGTGAGAGTATAAAAACTTCTTGAAAAAGTAAAAGAAAATTTTCACAGCCTTGCATATGGTGATGAGTTTTTAGATAGAACACCAATAGAAATGAAAGAAAAAAATGACAAATTGGACTTTCTTTAAAAAAAAAAAAAAAAAGACTTCTGGGGTGCCTAGGTGGCTCAGTGGGTTAAAGCCTCTCCCTTCGGCTCAGATCATGATCCCAGGGTCCTGGGATGGAGCCCCGCATCGGGCTCTTTGCTCAGCAGGGAGCCAGTTTCCCTTCCTCTCTCTCTGCCTGCCTCTCTGCCTACTTGTGATCTCTGTCTGTCAAATAAATAAATAAAATCTTAAAAAAAAAAAAAAGAAAGACTTCTGCTCTGTAAAAGGCTGTTAAGAGAATGAAAAGCCAAGCCTCAGACTGGGAGAAAATATTTGCAAAACACATATCTAATAAAAGTTGTATCCAAAATGTACCCTTGAGTCCTTTGACTCAAACTCAACAATAAGAAAACAAATAATCCAATTAAAAAATCAGTAAAAGATCAGAGAGAAGACACAGATAGCAAATAAGCATATGGAAAAAATACTCAAAACCATTTGTTACTAGGGACTTTCAAAGTAAATTACAATAGGAAATCACTATACACCTATTAAAATGACTAAAATACCCCAAACTGACAATATCAATTGTTGGTGAGGATTCAGAGTAACAGGAACTCTCGTTCATTGATGGTCAGAATGCAAAATGATGCAGCAACATTGAATGGCAGTTTGGTTGTTTCCTGCAAAATTAAAAATAGTTTACTATAGGATCAAATAATCATGCTACTAAGTATTTGCTCAGCTGATCTGAAAACATATCCACACAAAAACCTGCTTGTTCAGCTTTATTCATAATCTCCAAAAAATAAGGACAGTATTTTTCAATAAATGAATTGATAAACAAATTGTACATTCACTCAATGGAAATTAATAGCATAACAAATAAACCTTAATATATGCAAATTTTTAAAAACATATCATTTAGGAGGTCAGGAAAATCTTAGAATGGAACATAGAATGTGAAAAAGCAATCTACCTATATCACAGGTAGTGGGGAGAGAGAGTGCTGATATGAGTTATCTTTTAAAGTGAGTGGAGTCTATAAAAACCAAAGGCAAAATAGACTGTACATAAACATAATGCTCTAGTTGATAATATTGTTTCCCACAGAGGTAGAAGTTAAGAATTCTGAAGCCACTGAACATATATACTGGAATTGAATAATTAAGCAAATGGGTGGCAGAGAGTAAGAGCCAGGTTTTTCACTGTTGGAGTGGGAGGTTACAAGGGGAGGAGTCTAGACTGATCTTTGTGCTAATGGATTAAGTTGGAGATATCATATGACCTGATGCTTGACTTAATAAACATTCACATGGTTACATTAGAAATATTTATAATTATGTGTATATACATATGTCATTTATACACATGGAATTACATTCACACATATATCTTTGTGCTCTGTCACCTAAGAGAGATTTGAAGCAATGACACATCAATAGTAAAGAACACACGTTGTACTCAGATCTTGGTTTCCAATACCATTCTCCAGTTAAGAAATCAGGTCTCTTTTTCTGGAGGAGGAAATACACAAGATGACTCTCTAGTGCCAAAAAGCTGGAAAGTGCTTGAAAAAACCCTCACAAAAATGGAGATGTGTCAAATGGACACAGAAGTCAACTGAAAGAACTCCCAGGGGCCAAAGCTGGAAAAAGAGCTACAAAATAAACGTAGTGTTGGGTTATAACCCAAAGCATAAAATAAGTACCCATGAGTTCATACTGATATAAATGATTGAACAAATAAATGAAAAAGAACAGAAATATCATTTGTGCAGAAGAATCTCCAATAATTTGGGTAAATACTCCACCATAACTCTTCCCTCCCTAAGTGCAGGTTGTGCATAGAGACCACCTTCAAAAGAGCACAGCTGGAAAGGACCAAGTAACCTTACTTGAGGGGCTAGCTTATTTTGCCTATGCTTTCCAAAAGAATAACAAAGGAAGACCATGTGGTAGGAGTTCTGCTAATTCTTTAAAGCTTCCATTTAGGGTCCTGATGCAGAAAATTACTAAATGCTAGCCTGGGATTTTGAAGGTATAAATACAGCTGACAAAGAGCTTTGTGAATTCCCTTGGAAGAAAGTCTTGTTTTAGGAAAATGTGGTTCATTAACTGTGATAATGGATCAGAGATAGATGGATATGCAAGCATTTTTAGAAGAAGAACTCTCAAGTTTGTGCAAATGATGCATGGATTAGGTGTGGGAGTAAGAATATTGGTGCAATATAGTGAGGAGAAAAAAGTGGAATCTTGAGAAACATCTGAGACTAAGGTAATACTTCTCCAATAGTTTTGACCTGACCTGACCCCTATACAAAAATAATTTTACATGATCTAGTATGTATATATTACATCATGATCTACATATTTACATCATGATCTAGTATGTATAATTAAAATTATTATTTGTGTTCTCTTCTATTTTACTTTTAAAAAAGGCTCACCTAATTCATTTAATTATTTTTTACCTCCCACTAATGAGTCAAGGGATACAATTATTTCCCAAACATCTTATTATAAAAAAATTCCAAATACACAGAAAAGCATTGGCAGAGCTATATTCCTTTCTGGACTTTCCAGGGTCTGGGAGCAAGGAACCCTGTTTCCTTACCTTTTCCAGCTTCTAGATGTCACCCACTTGCCTGGTTCATAGCCTCCCTTCTCCATCTTCAAAGCCAGCAACATTGCATTTCTATGACCATCCTTCTGCAACCTCATGTCCCTCTTACTCTCTTCTTCGCCTCTTCTTTCAATTTCAAGGACCCTATAATTACCTTGGACCCATTTAGATAATCCAAACTAATCTCCCTATTTTAATATCAGATGATTAGTAACCTAAATTCCATCTGCAACCTTAATTCTCCTGTGATAAGTAAATAGGTTCTGGGTATTCAAACCTGAACACCTTTGGGATGGTCATTGTACTGCCTACTATAGGTACATAGTCAGGAGTAGAATTGCTGATTATAGAAAACAGTTACATTTAACTTTTTAAGAACCTGCCAGAACTTCCCTCGAAGTGATTATCAAATTTTATATTTCCACCAACAATGTAGAAGAGTTGTTACTCTCCTACCAACAATGTATGAGCATTTTGGTTGTGACACATCCTTGTCAATATTTGTTGCTGTCTTCCTTGTTGTAAACATTCTAACTGATATTGTGTCCCATTGTGATTTTAATCTGCTTTTCCACAATGCAGCACTTTTCATTTGCTTATTAAGTGATTTATATATTCCTTTTGTGAATTTTTTCTTCAAAACTTTTTGCCCATTTTTATCAAGTTGTTAGTTTGATACCGAGTTCTGTGAGTTCTTCTCATATACTGGATGGCAACCTTCTTTTATATATATGTTTTGCTAATGTTTTTTGAGTCTATGGTGACATCATCAGGGGCCTGCTCTACTATCCTGGGCATAGTCTCCTTGTACTCCTTGTACTCCTTGTACATAGTCTCCTTTCATGTTTCCAAGATTGCTGCCACAGGTCCAGACATCACATGAAGAGGCAACATCCCATAAAATAAGATCTGTTTATCTTTTATGTGTCTTTAAGAGCTTTAAAAAAGCAAAAAACAGAAAGAATGTTACTAAATACATGCCCTCCAGGAGAATCCCACACATATGTCTTTAGTTAGGATAAGCCTACCACTGAGTTAATCAATAATAAGGGAAATGGCACCACAATAATTAGCCTGGTCTAAAGGGTGTGGAACAAAATCTGGCTCTTCTAGTATGGAAAAAGGGTATTGGGTATTGGGTTGCAGGGGGTGTGGGGTGGGGGTGAGGACAACAAACACTGCCACCTCCACTGGAGAGCTTCTCAGCTGTTTCTATTACTAAGTCTAACACCGTGTGTCAGGAGTAGACAGTCTATATACTTTGCGCTTCAGAGATAGACTCTCATGGAGCTTTACATAAGAAATTGTCAGATCTCCACCATTAAAATAAGAGCACCTCCAGCAGAAATCTCTGTGGACCTCTGGACAAGACTGTGGCTATCACTTCATGCTACACTTGGACTGACCTTTAAAAAACTACGAGAAGCCCAAAAATCCATCACTGGAAGATAGACAAAGATACAAAGGAACCGTATTAATCTCTACTAACAAAACAATGAAACAAAACGAAAGCAAGGCTGCAGTAATTGCAGAGACCAACTTTCTGTGATTATTTGAGGTTGGATCTTGAAATGGTTATTTTGAGTCCTTGGAACTTTATTTTGGCTATTTATATCTTAATGAAGCTTACATAATAATGGCCAGGAAATGCATAAACTGCAAAATTACTTTTCTGCACACAGGAGGATATTCAGGGAAGTGCATCAGGGAAATAGCATGAAATCTAGCCACTGTTATGCTGGGGACACATCTTGATGGGAAGAATAAGCTAGAATTTGTCTCTCAGCTCTAAAGGCACAAGTTGATAGCATGCACCCTACCACCAAGTACAGCAATCAAACATATCAGAGGAAGAAGCTCAGAAAGCCTGGGCAGAAGGAGGTCATGCCACTCAAATGGAGACCAGACCTCTTCCAGAAAATAAGCAACTTCAGCTGACATTTTATGAAATATATTAAAGAAGAATACATCTTCTTAAATTCTAGCATATAATGAAGACTTAAAGAATGAACTTTAAAGATCATTGCTGCCAAGAGATTTGTGAATTCTCTAAAACAGTACTAAAATCTTTGCTAAAAGGAAGGAGCCATTTCAAATGCAGGTGGTGAGTGTGGTAAACGCCTTCAGAAAGGGAAAGAATCTATACATTGACAGTAAACGAAAAAGCAACTTTTCCCTTGGCTATCTCTGGCTAACGATTTCAGCAATTCCTAGTTAAAAAGGACTGAAACGTTGAAAGTTATTATTAGGCCTGTGCTACTTACTGCTTTATGTGTACACACACTTGATCTTGTACCTTTGTACACCCAATTCCTCTACATACACACACATGTGCACTTGCATACACACACATACACTCACAGACTCATGCTTAAGTAATCTGAATAGTAAAGTATACTTAGTTTTCATTCTGTCAGGTGAGTTTAGTTAATTTTTTTTTTTTTTTTTTTTGTCATTACAAAGGGCCAGGTTCAATATCCCTTCTGGTGAGTAGAAAAGACCTTGAAATCAAACCTGAATTTAAACCCTGATTCTTCCATTTACCAGACATGAGACCTCCAGAAAATTGCTTAGTCTCCAAGCTACTAAAATGAAAATAAAACTGATGCCCATGTCTTTGTGAGAATTAAATTATATAAAATATTTAAAATCCTGTATGAGCTATTCTCCATGCCCATGACTCAAAGAGAAGCTTCCTGCCCAAATATCCCACTGATAGGGACTGGTCTGCCCTCTCCTACATTTGTTTTGGCCCTGGGTAACCCCCATACTCTGGAGCTGAGGAGGAGATGGCCCTGTCCCCAGACCTGTCTTCTGGGTCCACGGTAGTTATAGCAATGCTGCCAGCCATAGCGCCCTTGGCTCTATCCTCATTCATTATTCCTTCATTTCATCCTATTTCTGTCCCTTTCAGTCCAGCCTGACAGTGTTTCTGTTGATATTAAATTCTCAATAAACTTCTTGACCTCTCATGCAATACATGGGAGTTCAAGCCACTAGACAAGAGGGTCATCCCCAGGCTTTTCCTAGATAACCCCATCTCTATTCCTGGCTTTTGCTCAGATAGTTGATTGGATCTATGAGTCACAGGCTGAATCTCCTTAGCAAATAACTGTCCAGTTTCCAGAATGGGCTATCTGGATAGGTTGAAAATTCTTCCAAATCATCATGTGCTGGTTTCTCTCAGCTTAACAGTTCCTTCTCCAATTTATTTTTCTCCTCTTGAGTTTTACCATAAGCAGTAAGGAGAAACCAGGTTGCTCTTTAAACACCTTGCTTGGGAATCTCCTCAGTTAAATACCTAAGTTCATTACTTATAAATTCTACTTTCCGTCCAATAGTACACAATTCAGCCAAGTCCTCTGTCCCTCTATAACGAGGATCACCTTTCCCCCAGTTTCCAATAACACATCCCTATTTCTGTCTGGGACCTCTGTTATGGGCTGTATGTTTGTGCCACCCCCAACAATTGTTATGCTAAAGCCCTAAACCCCAGCATGATGGTATTTGAAGATGGGTCCTTGGGAAATAAAATTAAATTTTGATGAGGTCATGAGAGTGGGCACTCTATGATGGGATGAGTGTCCTTATTAGAAGAGGAAGAGAGATTAGAGCTCACTCCTCACCATGTGAGCACACAGCAAGAAGAAGGCCACCAAAGGTCAGATAGAAGGCCCTCACCTGGAACCAAATCTGTTGACAGCTGGGACTTGGACTTTCAGCCTCCAGAACTGTGAGAAATAAATGTTTGTTGTTTAAGCCACCCAGTCTATGGTATTTTGTTATAGCAGCCCAAGCGAAGACTTCATAAAAGGCACTCTTAACATTTATATTCCTGGCAACATTCTGTTTGTGATAATATAATGTATCCTCTTAGACAATAGAAGCTTTCTCTATAGCCCCCCTCTTTTCTTTCTGAGTTCTCACCAGAATCTCCTTTAACATCCACATTAATACCAATAGTCTCTTCAGAGCAATCTTGATTGTTCCATCATGAACCCTAAAATTCTTCTCATCGCTACCCATTACCCAATTCCAAAGTCACTTCCACATGTTCAGGTAATGTTACAGCAGCACCCCACTTTTAGGCACCAGAATCTGTACTGGTTTCCTAGGGCTGTCATAACAAAGACCATAAACTGGTCAAAACCAACAGAGCTTTATTGTCTCACAGTTCTGGGGGCTGGAAGTCTGAAATCAAGCTGTTGCCGGGGTTGGTTCCATCTAAGGGCCATGAGAGAAGAACCCGCTCCAGGCTTCATTCCTTGCCTTGTAGATACTGTCTTCTTCTTTTGTCTCATCACAAAGCTTTCTTCCTGTGCATTCTGCGTTCACATTTCCCCTTCTGATAAAAACACCAGTAATATTAGATTAAGCACTTACCCTACTCTGGTATGACCTCATCCTATCTTTTTTTTTAATTAAGATTTTATTTATTTATTTGACAGAGAGAGAGATCACAAGTAGGCAGAGAGGTAGGCAGAAGGAGAGGGGGAAGCAGGCTCCCTGCTGAGCAGAGAGCCCAATGCGGGGCTCGATCCCAGGACCCTGGGATCATGACCTGAGCCGAAGGTAGAGGCTTAACCCACTGAGCCACCCAGGCACCCCTGACGCCATCCTATCTTAACTAATCACATCTGCAATGCCCCTATTTCCAAATAAGGTCACATTCTGAGATACTGAGGGTTAGAACCTCAACCCTTGTGTGAAGGCACACAAGTTAATCCACAAAACCTCCTATTGGTTTGGTATGGTACCAGCTAATAGGGCCAGGGTTTCTGATTCATAGTTGGCCATTGGCCTATGACGTTGCCTAGATTGGGAAGGTAATTTTTAGGCATTTGGCTTGCAAAGTCTAGAGACAACCAGGAAGTTTATACGAAGAGCCGAAGCTGGAAGAAACACAGAGAGAATTCCTAAGGCAGACAGGAGCCCCTGAGCAAACCAGTTACGTAGGAGCAGCAGCTCTGAGTTTTGAACACACTGTGATTTGTGGTTAAGGTAAGGATAAGGGGTAGAGAGTGAGAGCAAAAAGAAACTCTATAAGCTATACAAGGAGAGCAGATGGAGAGAGCAGTGAAGTTCTGTAAAAATGGAGCACCAGAGGAAAGAGAGGGGAAAGCTCTGCCAAGACCCTCAGGGATGGTGAGGCTGTGGTTCTAGGCTCCATGAGGCCAGGTCCTACTGGGGGCCCTCCTCTGAGAGTTCTGTATGATTTCTCTCCATTTGAACTCCTGCCTGACTTCCTCCCACCGACAAAACAAAAAAAAAACAACTCACCTGAGCCAGCCCCATCCAATCTAAGGAATGGCACAAAGCTGATCCCAACAATACTAATCTTCCTCCTTCTCTATCAGCTGATAATTGGGTCAAAATTCTTGGACACAAAAATACCAGGCTCATCAAGTAATGGCCCTTCCAGAATGATTGGTGCCCCAAACTCTTTGACTTCTGTATGAGTTTTAATGAGTAAAAAGCACCATTAGAATTTAGCTTCTTCTAGTAACAGATCATTTTGGACTATACAAGCCTTGGTATTAGCATTAGGGATTATTGCACTTAAACAACCCTCATTTTTCTGTTTATGAACTGAGAGGAGGAGGTCATCACAGAGCAGTAGCTTTCTTTCCCTTTAGCCTGCATTTGCAAAGGTGGGAGAAGAAACTAATGAGAGAAAAGAGATGGCTTGCTGTTGCTAAGCAACCTAAGTTGGCAAGGAATGTAGAAACAAGATTCAAAGAGCTCCTAATTGGGCAAATATCTTAGAGAATATTTATAATTCCAGAGAGATTTGTTTTCAGACCATTCTTTTTTTTTTTATTGAAACATTTAATCCCTTATTGTAGAGATGGTTGTCAGAATTACATAAAATTTTATCACTTAAAACTAATTTTGGAGTGTCACTGATTGAATTCCAAGTATTTGCAGAAGACACATTAAATTTTTTTTAATTTAAATAAGCCTCAGAACGTATATAGTTTACACATGAGTACCATGACTCTCCACATCTATAGCCAAATAAATCATCTCCCTGCAGGTGTAATGGCACTGGTAATAAAAGGGTGGCTCTTAAGCTTACTCTTTACATAATTATGATCTCTGAAAAGATGACCACCAATTCATCCTGATTTGCCTAGAACTTTCCCAGTTTGGGTACTGCAAATCCTGCATCCCGGAACCCCCTTAGTCGAGGGCACATGGGGATGTTCGTTAGCCTATCTCTGATTTTATAAGTATACCTGAGTTGCTTAGATTGGATTCAGGATAAACCTTAGGGCATCTTTCCTGGGCACAGATGAATTTCATACCTGGTGTTCCTCTGGACCGGATGTGGCTCTAATCAGCTTGGTGGGGTCTCAGGAGAGGGTAGCTGGGTAGAACCAGCTGGAGCTCGTTGGCAGTGAGAGTGAAACTGACCTGTTTCTCCTACATTTCAGTTTTCTTAATCTGTATTGTTGGCCCATATTCTAAGTCTAAAATTTCAACTTCTTTTAGGCTCCCAGATGGTTTATATATGTAATGAGTTCCCATCAGTAACATCTGTCATTATACAAAGCAATTCCGTTGGCGTGGATATTGGGTGGGGACAGCAGCAGTGTGGGAGTGAAGGGGAGGTTCTTAGCAGTTTCCCAGGGAAGGAGGATTGTTCCTTCTCCGGGGGCAGTCACATCCTCTCCTACAAGTGTGTAAGAATTCTTCCAAATGACCAAACCACAGGAAGTTGATTAACTATGTGTCTAACTGCCCCTGAGGTTCTTGGTACATAGTCTGATTGGCTTTGTGACCAACTGGCCTGCATCCCATTGCCTAGAACACGGAATATTAAGATGCAAAGTGAGTGCTATGCAGAGGCCCAGGGAAGAGGAGATCAAGATGAGTAAATGCGAAATAAGACAGCTGGAACAGAGGTACCGTAATCTAGCGAAAACAAGACAGGTAATAATCAGTGCTCAGGTAGATAAGGACGTTCTCAAGTAAAGAATATCTCTTTCGCTGAAAGAGAACAAATACAAGAAATTGTGGGGCATCCAACTATGCCAGATTTAGGTGGGATATCCTGATTTCCAATGTGTAATGATTCTACCGCATGTAATCTGACAACACAGGGATGCACCATGTCCAAGACTAACAAAGGATTACTCAAAGCGTGGCCTGATAATTCTCTGTGTTATCCATTTCTACACTGCAGGGGAGGCCCTAGCTGAACACAGCACACAGGTGTCCCTCAAACTAACCCATGGTAACTCTCACTCCTTGAATAATACAAGGAAGCTCCACAGTGATCTGTGTGTGTGTGTGTGTGTGTGTGTGTGTGTGTGAGCTAATGGCTAAGAGGCTGATAGAGGAGACACCAACGCTGATTTCGCAGTTAGATTCACTAGCACTACAATGTGGTAGCAAAGACGTAGAAGGAAGCTCAGTTGACAGCCATTAACATACCACTCAGTCAAATGAATAGAGTTATTTTCTAAGCTGGTGCTAAGTGGGGACAGTGGTGTCACATTTTTAATGAACAAATGCTGCGGGAGTGTTAAGCACATTTAACAGAAGTACGGGATTTCTGCAGGCTCAGAAAGGCAGATAAAAACTGAGAGAGATACAGAATAACAAAGCATCTCTGTTCTGGAAAAACAAGGATGCGAGGCCCTGGGTCGTCCTGTTTTGAGAGTGCCACCCGCGTACTATGCTCCTTGACACGTGAAGAAGAGGTAGCATTGTCAGTACCAGCAGATTATTGTCAACAAGCCAACAAACACACAAAATTCTAGAACTCTGAGTTCCGTTCTTGGGGTTCAGTGGATAACCTTACCCATACTGAGTGGACAAGGGATGAGTGCGAGACTACTATGCAGTGGGGCAACTTGATGGATGGTGTTTTTATACTATTCATCTTGTCCCCAGATCCATGAGTACACACATGGATTTCATCCTAGCCTCTTGGGGGCTACCTTGTGGTTAAACACTGGGTCGGCAGAACTCATCCTTCCTGTCCTTTTTTTGCATAGATACATATGCACACACAAACACACACAGTCCTTTGGCCTTTTTAAGCCTTTCCCCTTTCCATGGAAGCTCTGCCCCTCTTCTTCTGTGAACTCTGGTGTAACACCCAGGGCTCCCCATGGGGCATGTGTTCCACGCCTCTTCAGAACCTGACCTGGGAGAGTCCTTACAAACACAAGCCCTGTTAGGATCTCCTGCTAGGACGAGCTATAAATCTGACTGTGCCAACAGAGTATCTGCTTCCTGCCAATCTTGAGACACAAGACAAAAGCCTTCCTTCTAGCCCTTGGTCTCATGAGCCACCATGTTCCAGAAAAGAGAAACTTGTCCTGCCACAAACAGGACAAGTTTGTCATCTTGAGTGGGCTTAGCCCAGAGCAAAGGGGCTGGAGAGGCTTATTCTAGGCCTTACTGAGCAAAGCCTCTTACTAAATGAAGGTTTGCACTGGGAGGGACAGAAGGAAAGAAAAGGAGGAAGGGAAATGAAGAAAGGACGAGCAGCACCCCTGCCCTCAAGGCCTGTGGAACGTTTCTATCTCACAGGCTGTGCAACAGGATGGCGGGGGTCACATAAATTCTTCTCAGGACTCTACCTTTGCCAGTTCTTCTTTCCAGAATGCTCTTTCACCGGATTGTGTGGCTTCTCCCTCACTCTGCTTGGCCTCTGTTCAAATGCAACCTTGCTCAGAAAGACATTTCCCGACTGCCCTTGACGGCTTTTCCTGCTTTATTCTCCTACTATAGACGTATCACCGCCCGGTGCATTATGCAGCTATCTGCTTATTGTCTATTCCTCCCCACACTAAAATGCAAGCTCTGTGTGAGCAGAGACCTGCCGGTTTAGTTCAGTGATAGCCCCAGAACAGTTTCTGGCAACAAAACAGATGCTCCGTGAATATTTGTTGAGTGAAAATTAGGGATATAGGTGGAGCTCTATTGAGGTCTCCGGGATTTATTCTATGGTTTAAAGATTGGATTTATTCTATTGGTTTGAAGATGGGGACTAAGGTATTAGGGCTATGGTATATGGTCTTCAACTAAAGTAAACAGCGGAACAAGGCCAGGCATTCCTTGGTTTGTAGAATACCAGATGCTTCCTGGCAGCTAAACCTTCTTATTATAATCAATGAGAAGGAACCCCTAATGACCAAGGGCTGTCGTCTTCCAGACGCTATCAGTCTAGGCTGTGTGGAAGTTCTTGGAGAATACTAGTTAGATACACAAAGCATAAGGCAACTGGGAACACTACTCTGGGCCCCGACCCTCACCACTCACCTCCAGGTAAGTGGATGTCTTGATTTGATAGATTGCAATGCACTTCAAGTCTCTGCAATAATTTGAGCAGACAAAAATGTCTGCCCAAAAAGAGCTTTGAAATCAGGGATGCTTGGGTGACTCAGTTAAGTGTCTAATTCTTAATTTCGGTTCAGGTTATGATCTCAGGGTTCTGAGATCAAGCCCCAGGTCGGGCTCTGTGCTGGTCATGGATTCTGCTTAAGATTCTCTCTCTCCCTCCTCCCAACCACCCTCCTCACATACACTGCACATGTTCTCTTAAAAAAAAAAAAGAGAGAGAGAGAGAGATTTGAGACCTTAGAATAAAGTACAGATAACCCAAGATGAGACAAAGGGGAGGATAGATACAAGAGAGTCAATAAATTTAAGTGGAACACCCACTTGGGGGTTGGATTCACCTATAAAATGCCTTGTTTGCTCCATCTTATTGTAATTTCTCTGGACTACCACAGAAAACTTGCATTTTATCCAAAATAAATATTCCAGTAGATGAAATCTAAGCAGACCACGTTAGCACTATAAAGCTGAGTGTTAATGGATTTCTCCCATACCAGGATTTGACACTTTTGTGGTAGAGGAGGAAGGGGAGCTTTATTTTTTAAATGAGCAGTCTCTTCTCTCTCTAAATAAATTGTTAGTGGGTCTATAACCTCCAGTCTGATCAGCTGTATCAGGCTGAAAAATGAAAATTTGCCTTGGAAGGAGTCTCCTCTCTCCACTATTTGATATTAAAAAAATCTGGCCTTTTCTTAACTGTTTGTATCATTTTCCACTTTATTTGCACACTTACTTATGCACCTCTCCCCCTTTCATTAGTCTGTGGGATTTTCATGCCTTTTCCTTAAACCTGATGGACATCTGAGAGAGATTTGGCAGCTCTGATGTGTTCCCTCTCAGGAAGTCATGTCTAAGACAGAGGGGTCACACAAATCAAAGACAAGCTGAATAGCTGGGAGAGAAAGTCAATAGCTTTAGAACGGCTTCACTTTTCGTGATTACTTTTTAAAATTTACCCTTTCCATTGTGTCATGTAGAAAGGGTCACAGCTCTATGCAAATCCAGAGCATCTTCTTTGTGCAAAGCGAGATGACCACTGGACTGGAAATTTATGTCATTGTTTCTGCCAGAGGGTTGAGCCAGGACCCTTCCCTGCTCTGTGCACCCGCTCTTGCCTGGGACTCTATTGCACAACAGGAAAAAATGCTCAGAGGAAGAAAAGATAGCATGCCATCCGTTGGCACTCCTCAGGGGCTTCTGTACAGGGGAACTGCATGAATGTCCCAAAACATCTCTTCCGAACTCAATCTTATTCCCTCCAATCTACTCTCAACAAAACAGCACCGGTAGCCTTCCAAAAACAATCAGATGGTGGTCATTATTGTGCTTGAACACCTTCAGTGGCTTCCTCTCTGCAACATGGGATGAAGGCCAACATTTTAAATATGACTTACCCCTGCCTACCTCTCCAGCTTCTCACTTGAAGCTCCAGCTGTGAGCAACATTCCACCTTGCTCAGACATACCTGGTCCCCTTGCTCTCAGACTCTCCAGCCTACACTTCTGGGCCCTTTCAATCTATCTATCTATCTATCTATCTATCTATCTATCTATCTATCATCTATCTATCAAAATTCCAGTTAGTTACCATACAGTGTAATATTAGTTTCAGGCGTACGATATAATGACTGAACACTTCCATACATTACTCAATGCTCATCACGACAAGTGCACATCTTGATCGCCATCATGTATTTTGCAGATCCACCCCCACCCCCCGCCCTGCCACCTCCCCTGTGGTAACTATCAGTTTGTTCTCTAGAGTTAAAAGTCTATTTCTTGGCTTGCCTCTCTCTCTCTCTCCTTTTTTCCCCTTTGCTCATTTGTTTTGTCTCTCAATTTCAACATATGAGTGAGATCATATGGTATTTATCTTTCTCTGACTTATTTCACTTAGCATTATACTCTCTAGATCCATCCATGTTGCTGAAAGTGGCAAGATTTCTTTCTTGTTTTATAACTGAATAACATTCCATTGTATTTATCGATGGATATTTGCAAATAATGCTGTAGTTAACACAGGGCTGCATGTATCTTTTCAATTAGTGTTTTTGTAGTCTTTGGGTAAATACCCAGTAGTGTGATTCCTGGATCCTAGGGTAGCTCTATTTTTAACTTTTTGAGGAACCTCCATACTCTTTTCCACAGTGGCTGCACCATTTGCATTCCCACCAACAGTGCAGGAGGGTTCCTTTTTCTCCACATCCCTGCCAACACCTGTTGTTTCTTGTGTTTTTTATTTTAGCCATTCTGATATGGGTGAGGTGATCTCACTGTAGTTTTGCTTTGCATTTCCCTGGTGATAAGTGATGTTGAGCATCTTTTCACATGTCTGTTGGCCATCTGGATGTCTTCTTTGGAGAAATGTCCATTCATGTCTTCTGCCTGTTTTTAAATTGGTTTGTTTTGGGAGTGCTGAGTGTAATAAGTCCTTTCTATATTTTGAATTCTAACCCTTTATCAGATATGTCATTTGCATACCTTCTGCAATTCTGTAGGTTGCCTTTTAGTTGTGTTGATTGTTTCCTTCACAATGGAGAAGCTTTCTATTTTAATATAGTCCCAATAGTTTATTTTTGTTTTTATTTCCCCTGTCTCAGGGTAACTATCTAGAAAAGAGTTGTTACAGCTGAGATCAGAGAGATTATTTCCCGTGCTCTCTTCTAGGATTTTTATGGCTTCAGCTTTCAC
The DNA here is from genome assembly GCA_004024625.1 of Mellivora capensis. Lineage (NCBI taxonomy): Eukaryota > Metazoa > Chordata > Mammalia > Carnivora > Mustelidae > Mellivora > Mellivora capensis. The sequence continues at coordinate 20,156 of PISX010001884.1, read as the reverse complement.
ATTGAGGTCTTTGACCCATTTCAAATTTACTTTTGTGTACAGTCTAAGAAAGTGATCTCGTTTCATTCTTCTGCATGTGGCTGTCCAGTTTTCCCAACACCTTTTGTTGAAGACACTGGAAAAGAGACTTTTCCTACTGGATATTCTTTCCTGCTTTGTCAAAGAGTAACTGACCACATAACTATGGGTAAGAAAATCATTCTGTTCATTCCTGGGGCAAGTCTGTCTTGTTAATTGTTCTATGTATTTGCAATGCATAACATGGAATCTAACATTTAGTAGATGCTCCAAAAACAAAACAAAACAAAACTACTGATTGAATAAACAAATGGCTAAATTGAAATATCAAACCTGGACTATTTCTGCAAGCTGCTGCCTCTCAGATCACCAAAATCTTATCCTGAAGATTTGTCAGATTGAGTTGAGAGGGACTGACCCCTTCTATTAACCATCAGCCCCTTCCAAACTTGCTCTTGTCTTTATTTTTGGACATTGACATTTATCCAGATGTGGCACTGGCTTAGGTGAAACCATGAGCATTAGGGCATTGTGTCTTCTCCCCTGACTGATTTAGATTTTCCTAGAATCAATTACCAAGGAAAGAGGTGAGTAGTTCCATAGACAGAAGAGGGGGTTCAGGAGGTAGATTGTTGGTAGCCCAGTGCAGGAACTCTAGCCTCCTCCTGAGCTCCTGCCTCTCCAGGGTCTGAACTTCAAGGCATCTACATATGCATGAATGCATGCCCAGCTGGGTGGTAAAAAGAAAATCCTCTCCTGTGGACAGGCTGGGGTCCAGCTGGGAAATAGCCTTGAAGGGGACCCCACACTGAAGATGAGAAAACTATCTCTTGTAAATGGGATTATTTAATCACACGTTACTCTGTGCATATTTGTTTGTTTTTCATTCCAAGGCCTTTAGCACAGTCTTGTTTAAATCTTTCAGCCTTGTTTGCAAAGGCAGATACTTGAGTAAGAGTCACAAATGAGGAGCCACGCCCTTCAGAAGCCACCTTGTGGCAGCAGCAGACACCGAGAAGTGGACCTCAAGTATCCTAGGGTGCTTGTTAGAAATGCAGATACCCAGGCATCCAACCCTCCCCAGACCTCCTTTTATCTAGAAGCAACACCCAACACCCGTATATATGTGCCTTTCGGAGAAGTGCTCACTACAGTTTAAGAAACATTGCCTAAGGGGAAAGGAAGGTAGATTCTTCCCTCCTTCATGGCTATTTTGCATGCCAAAGCTTTGATTTTGTTAAGGAAGATGGCGAACTAGAGGGTATTATGTTAAGCAAAATAAGTCAATCGGAGAAAGACAATAATCATATGATCTCGCTGATACGTGGAATTTGAGAAACAAGACGGGGGAAAGGAGGGAAAAAATGAGATGGGACAAAACCAAAGAGGGAGACAAACTGTAAGAGACTCAATCTCGGGAAACAAGCTGAGGGTTGCTGGGGGGTGCGGGGGGGGGGGGGGGGGGGGGGGGGGGGGGGGGGGGGGGAAGGATGGGGTGGTTGTGTGATGGACACTGGGGAGGGTGTGTGCTATGGTGAGTGCTGTGAATTGTGTAAGCCTAAAGATTCACAGACCTGTACCCCTGAAACAAATAATACATGATATGTTAAAAAAAAAAACCTAATAAAAAAGACAGACAAAACCAGACTCTTAAATATAGAGGACAAGTGGATGGTTATCAGAGGGGAGGGGAGATGGGTGAACTAGGTGAAGGGGATTTAGAGTAAATTTATGGTCATGAGCACTGAGTAATGTGTACAATTTTTGAATCACTATATTGTACACCTGAAACTAATATAACACTGTATGTTAACTGTACCAGAATTAAAATTTTAAAAATCACACAAAAAAAGGGAAAGAAAGAAAGAGAAAAAAAAAGGAAGGATGGAAAGAAGGAAGGAAGGAAGGAAGGAAGGAAGGAAGGAAGGAAGGAAGGAAGGAAGGAAAAGAAAGATGGTGGTTTCCTTTCCAGGGCAGAGCGAATGTTTCTTTCTTGATATGTGGCATGATCTAATAAAGGTGCACCTGGCTGCATGGTTCTAATGACTTAGTCCTTTGTCATAGTCTCCACTTCAATGCTGATATGGAGCAAGTCCCTCAAAGGGGTTATTTCATGGTCATCCCTTTGCCTGTTTTCCTAGTAACCAGCTGCAGGAAGGGACTGTTCAAGTGCATAAAAAGAGACATGTAGTGAGACCCAGCAGGGAAACAGGTCTTTTCTAAATAAACAGCCTCATTGTTTCTCTGCTCTGTGGTGTTTACAGCATGGGTGGCTGACCAGCTCCGTTGACTCAGAAACAGAAAGGAAAATGAGGTATCAGGGAGCTGGGGAGTTGGCTCAGTCCCTGGCTCAGTGCGTGGTCTGTGGTGAAGTTATCAGTGCCCCCCCCAGCCCTGACACACCATAAAGAAAAGGAAACAAAGTGACCCAACTCTGTCAGCCAAGGATGATAACATCAGAGATTCAAACACAGCTTTCAAGTTCCCAAATGGAATGTGTCTGCTTTGGGGAATAGAGGCAAGGAAGGAAACGATGGACTGTTGTTGAACCACGTGTAATATTGTAAGGAAAATATTATCCTAGAGTTAGACCAGATTTTCACTCTTAACTTTGACAGTAGCCAGACTTGTGGGACCCTGAGCAAGTCACCTGAACTCACAGCCACTCACTTTCCTTAATTCAAAATGGGGGAGTGGGGGGAAGGAAGGGTAGATGACTTCTAAGGACCTCTTGACTTCCCCAGCCATGTCTATGAGTTATAGAGAGAGGAAAACTGCTTTTGCTCAGGACTACCATCTCTTGCTCTGACTCCTTCAAGGGTCTGTCAGAGGTCAGTTTGTCTCTGAGCACTTATCATATGACAGAACTGGCTGGACTAAACCTCTGGTATGCTTTCAGATTTAATTTGAAATTAAAACACTATGAACCTATGAAACAAGTGTTAAGAAGTGCAGTGAACTACTCATTTTTTCCTACAATGGCTATTTGACATCTCTTTTGGGAACAGTAAACAAATTCTTTGAAAACAATATTTTGGTGCCCCTGATTCACAGGAGGCCAGATTGTGTGTTTATTCTGTCTCCTGGTTATCTCAGCACTGGAAAGATGGTCTTCCTGTCTCTGCGGGGATCCTGCTGGTAACTGAGCCTCTTCCACGAAGAGGTAACTCTGCTGAGACCAGAGGAATTAGGGTGTGAGGTGTGGAGTAGAAAGGAATTCTTAGAAAACAGCAGGAACTGTGAGTACACAGTGATAAACTGAACCCCACTATCCCAGCTCAGGTTTGGATCTTTAATGCTTGTCTTAATCCAGACAGCCAAGAAGGGAGTAGCGTCAGCCCCATGGGCTCTCTTAGTGCTACCCAAACCCCAGCTGGCTGATTACAAAGATGCTCCAAATTATTATGAGACGAACTCTGAGATCATTTACGCTTATGTTCTCACTGGGAGCCTTCTGATCAAGTTCTTTAGGATACAGGGCTGCTGGGTGGTATGAAGCACAGAGCAAAGAAGGCTCTGTCCATTTGCTGGAGCCCCACAGTTCCAGAACATGTCTTTCTCTGCCCTTGGAAGTTCTGTCACTGCCTGAACACAGTTTGTCTGCCTCTGGACTGGGGGACTGACCTTCTGCTCTGAAGCAGAAAGTAAACAGCAGGTCAGTCATCTGCTGGAGACCCTCCTTGGTGGGAAACAACCAAGAACCTGTCGCTCTGCACATTCCTAGTTTCTGCTATTTAGGACCCAAGGGACAAAGGAGCAAATGATTTCTCCTAAGTGGCTGACACATATTTATTGATTATCTGTAAACTTTAGTATGGTGAGCTGGGGCCAGGGAATGGGATAGGGTCTCAATCACAGAGAACTTTTCTTCCTCAGGACCTTGGGATGGAGGCCCACTAAACCGTTTCCAAAAAGAAGGAAAAGATTAGGTTTGTGTTTTATAAAAATCACATAGTGATGAAAATAGATTATGGAGCAAAAAAGCAGGGAGAGACATGATGGTGTCGAAAACCAGTGGTGGCAGGAGTGGGAATGGAGAGAAGCGTATAGATGCCTGAGGGTCTGGGAGGTAGCACTGACTAGTCTTGGTTGTTTATTGAATGTGGCAGGATTGGGGGCACAAAAGAGGGGGGAATCTGGGTTTTTAGTTGACAAATGGTTGGTACTGAAACTGGGAATATAGGTGGAGGAACAGGTTTTGTGTCTTGCAAGTAAGGGTATTGTAATGGTGAGTTTATTTCTGAATATATGCCTCTGATGTATCTGTGGGACATTTAAATGCAGATCCTTATTAGAGGGTAGCATACATTTGTCTAGAATTCAGGAATGAGAGTAGAGCTAGAGGATAGTTGAGATTGTTCAGGGAGGGGACACAGGAGGTGACAACAGAGGTTCTAGGACTATACCATAGGGAACATGGACGCTAAAGGAATCTGGAGGAAGGAAGGCCAAGAAGGGAGGCTGAGCAAGGGGGTCTCAGAGAGAGAAGCTAACCAGAAGACTATAAAGGAAGAGCACACTGTTGTGTCAAATGTGGCTAAAAACGTAAGAAAGATAAAAGTGAAGTGTGTTTAAATACAGAAAAGGAGTTGTTCATGACCCTTTAAAGGCAGTGGTAAAGGTCTGGGTGAAACCAGAATGCAGTAGGTTGAGGAGTGAGTGGCAGAAGAGAAAGGAAAGGCGTGACCATTTTAGAAAGGTTGACTATGAAGACAGAGAGAGGGGGGAGGCTGGAAGGACACTATAGAATCAAAGGGAGCCAATTTACTTATCTATTTATTTTGTTTCATTGTGTGTAGCAGTTATGAGAGATTGATACAGCACTATACAAGAAAAGAAGGAAAAACAACCATCATATACATGAAATGACTTAAAATGAATCTCAAAAGCATCGTGGTATATAAAGAAGCCAGACACAGAAGACTTGAAACAGATTCCATTTATATGAAGTCCTAGAAGAGGCAAAATTACAGCACCAGAGAGCAGATCAGTGTTTGCCAGGCATGGTGGCGTGGGGTGGGGGTGGGGGGTTGCTGGGCATGGGCACTGACTGCAGATGGGCACCAGGGAGCTCTTTGAGCTGTTGGAAATGCTCAATGGAGACAATCATTGGTGGGAGTGTTTTGGAAATGCCCTGATCTCAGCCACCACAGATGAGCTGAATAACTCCAGTCCCCCAACAATGGAGTTCAGGTTTCAGGTACCACAATATCTTACTCATGAGTTATTGCATAATGTAAAGACTTTTGCAGCCAGCTCTTCAGTCCACAGATCACTGGGTAAGGGGCGGTTGTGCATAAGGATCAGTGTCCGATCACGTCACTTTCAGTCCATCGCTTACTGGTCATGCTCACCTGTTATCCAGTCTGCTCATAGACAGAAAAGCACACCTTTGTGCTACCTTCTTGGTCCCAGCGACACACCCATATGACGTTTTATAAAAATATATTATCGAAAGAAGGAACTAGCTAACAAAGATGAAAGTGCAGCAAAGAAATGAAAAGACATCGGGATGGCTGGGTGGCTCAGTCAGTTAAGCATCTGCCTTTGGCTCATGTCGTAATCCCAGGGTCCGGGCATTGAGCCCCATGTGAAGCTCCCTGCTTAGCATGGTCTGCTTGTCCCTCTCCCTCTGCCTCACTCCCCACTCATGCTCTCTCTCTCTCTTTCTCTCAAATAAATAAAATCTTAAAAAAAAAAAGATAGATCTTGGAAAAAATGAAGAGGTCATTCTGGAAGTGGAATTCAAAACAAATGTCAACGGGATTATAGAAGAAATAGCTGACCCTGGGAATAGTTCTGCTGCCACCAATGGAGAGACTCTAGATAAGCAGCTGGAAGTATGTAGTGAAGGAGAAAGTATGGTGAACATAAATGAAGGAAATAATTACCATGAAAGGGGTGAAGGTGTCTCAGAAGTGACACTGGTAACAAAACACTCCTCACACGGAAGGCATTCTCACAGGGATGTTTCAGGAGTGGCAACATGTTAAAAGCACAAAGGATACAATGTTGGAAGCAGATCCAAACTGAGAAAGGAGTATGACCAGGGGCGCCAGGATGGGTCAGTCCCTTAAGCAGCCAACTCTTGATTTCAGCTCAGATAATGACCTCAGGGTCCTGGAATGGAGCCCCCAACATGGGACTTCTCTGCTCAGCAGGGAGTCTGCTTGAGATTCTCTCTCTTCCGCTCTCCCTGCCCCTCCCCCACTTGTGCACTTTCCCTCTCTCTCTCTCTCTCTCTGTCTGTCTAAAAAACAAAATAAAACAATTCTTTAAAAAAAACCCACAGGGACGCCTGGGTGGCTCAGTTGGTTGGGCAGCTGCCTTCGGCTCAGGTCATGATCCCAGCGTCCTGAGATCGAGTCCCACATCAGGCTCCTTGCTCTCCAGGGAGCCTGCTTCTCCCTCTGCCTCTGCCTGCCACTCTGTCTGCCTATGCTCGCTCTCTCTCTCTCTCTATCCCTGACAAATAAATAAATAAATAAATAAATCTTAAAAAAAAAAAAAAAACACAAAAAACAAAGGAGTATGACCAGTTGCCAAGGTGGAGAGAAAAGGTCTCACCCCGTGTTATAAGTTCTGTGACAAGAAGGCCAGCACTGTTCAAACTACTCTTGGTAAGCTTTTCACAAGTAAATAAAATAACTTTCAAGGTTTCTGATATTTTAAATTGAAGTGTACTAAATAAATATGTTTGACTTTTAAAAAAATTTTCTCTATTCATTGGGGCTCATGGAACAATAAAATTTTCCCCATTATTTATTTAAGATCACTTTGCAGGGTATCAGCTTGCATGGTCATTTTTATGGTTCTGCACTGTTGTTCAAGCAAGGACTACCTATGTCTTGATTGAGGGGTGGTTACAAGACTATATACACTTGTCAAAACTTATCAAGTCACATGTTTAAAACAAATAACTTTTATTGTATAAACATTACATCTCAATAAACAGTTAAAAATGGCTCTTATATATTGAAACTGCATTTGACTGATATTTTACACATATTTTTAGTCTTGCAACAATGCTATACTGTAATTTTTACCTCAACTGACAGTTAAAAGAACAAAGCCTCAGAGAGGTGGGTATGACTTCTCCAGGCCACACAGCTAGCCAGCGCCACAGCTGTGACCAGGCTGTCCCTGTAGCAGGGCTTCTGCGACGTGGCTGCTAACTATTGGAACCACTGGAGACTTTCAAAGCCCCTATGTCTAGACTGTATCCTTACCAGGTTGGAGAACTATGTCTGTACCACATTGTCTTCCATCGGGGCCAGCAGGAAACAGCACGTGGTGACACGTCATGTGAAAAAAAGTTTGAAAACCTGGGTAGCAGGATGGAATGTCTAATTTCATTAGTGAAGGTTCATTAGAGTGTTTTTCTCCATAGAAGCCCAAACGACAAAATAGACGTTATCTGTACAAGTTATAGGCTTCTTTCAATAGACCAAAAGTACAGAGAGAATTGAGATTTCCTTTGCAAAGTTGATTTGGGTTTGTTTGTTTTTTTAAGATTTTATTTGACTATATTTATTTGACAGAGAGAGAGAGAGATCACAAGTGGGCAGAGAGGAGGCAGGCAGAGAGAGAGGGGTGAGCAGGTTCCCTGCTGAGCAGAGAGCCTGATGCAGGGCTCAATCCCAGGACCCTGAGGTCATGACCTGAGCCGAAGGCAGAGGCCTTAACCCACGGAGCCACCCAGGCGCCCAGATTTGGGTTCTGAAAGACTTGTGTGTGTGTGTGTGTGTGTGTGTGTGTGTGTACATATGAAGACAAAAGAAGAGCTGTTTGGGGTCCACAGCAAAATTGAATAGAAGGAACGGGGATTTCCCATCTACCCTCCCGCCCCCACACAGGCACACCCTCCCCCATTACAAACATCCTCCACCAGTGCCCTACATTGGCTACCATTGCTGAACCTACATTGACACATTCTTATCACCCAAAGCCCAGAGTTTACATTACAATTCACTCTTGACATTGTACTGACTCTTGGATCTCAGCTGTAACCGCCTTTTCAATCCTCGATTTCAATAGTTAGTTAGTACTTATTATGGGCCAGGCCCTTGTTAGGGGGGTTTTATACATTATGGTAGTCCCGCCTTATCCCTGGTGGTTAAGTGCACGAACTTTGGAGTCAGGCCTACCCAGGGCTGATCCTGGCCTAACGACTTAGTTAACTGTGCACCATGAGCAAGTTGTTTAACCCAGTTATCACATTGCTAAAAAAGGGATGAAATGCCTACAACCGGAGCCTACTACCACTTTTTAGTAAGTTAATGTATGTAAAGCAGTGAGTGCAGTGCACAGCATGTAGGAAGTTCTCAAACAATGGCTCTTGTTGTTATTGCTGAAACACACGAGCAATTGAGAGGAAGATGTTTTCTTGTTTCCTTTCCATACGATTGTTCTTTTTTGGAGATTAACCACTGGAATATAATGGAATAACAGCTGGATTTCATAGTGAACCTAAAGATAGAGGTTTATGTTTTATGTTCCTTTATGTTCCCTTGGGCTGTTTTTTTAATTTTACTTTACCTTTAAGATGGCATTTCACAGGCCGACTGTTTCGTGCAAACATAATAATATTGGGATTTATGTTATGCATACCACAATGTCCTTGGAGAAGTGTTGTTTCTAGCAGTTACATCCTGAGTTTGTGAATCCCTGTATGAATCAACTAGGTATCTCACAATCTGGGATGTGTGACCATAAAACAATTAGAAAAAAAGCTGGATTGGGAAATGGACAAAATGCCCAAAGGCGAACCTAAGACAGCTCCCCACACGGCAAGCTACAACTAAGAGAATAATAGGAAACAGTTGTGGTTCGAATAGGAGTCAATATTGGAAGCCACTTTTGAAATTTGTAGGACCCAGGGCTGGGACCCAAAATGAACAAATTAATAAATATTAATCTTTGTAGTGTGTACAGAGGACAATAGCAAATTTTTAAGGAAAGATTGTTTTAAACATCGACAAGAAGATAAAGATGTGGGATACACTCAAGAAAAGAACTGCAAAATTCAGGAGAAAATATGAAAACCAGGAGAAAGGACAAGGAGAATCATCTCTTATTTCTCAGTAGAAAGGGGGAAGTTTGTGAATGCAGGAAGCTGTCTCCTTGGATGCCTCGAAGGCCACCTTCCAAGTTAAGAACAGACACAAAAGCACCTCACGCAGTCCCTTGGAGCAGTATGACTCCATGAGACTTGGCTTTCTGACTTGTGTTCCTGAACACACTACATGTTTCTGAAAATCAAAATCTGAAATCTTGCAGCTTGAGTGGCCAGTGCCTTCCTGAGGGGAAGTTAATCACATTTCGCTTTCTCACTCTGTGATCATCATTCAGTTCCATTTGCAAAGCACCCACCAGACCCCGTAAGCGCGGAAGTAATGGATCAGCTGAAATACCCGCCAGGAATTTAGATCAGGTTCCAGACGACTTATAGTGCACCCTATACACAATCTGAAAAACACCGTTTTTGCTATTGGTTGTTCTTTACAGAAGCGCAAGGATCTGGGTTCACCTGAATAATGATGTATGACATTGTCTTTCATTTCTGTCCATGTCCATTGAGTCATCCCAGCTGGACTCCCTAGCAGCCCGTGTTCCCTGTGACAGACTGCTGGGACGGGGCAAATAACATGAGGGAGGAATGGGACACGAGGCAGTTCTGAAATGTTTAAGGGTATTTTCTTGCTAAGAATGGTTCCTGCTTCCTTGGAGTGGAAAGTATGACGGACTGGGATGGCTTGGGAGGAAATCTTAAAGAAGAGAAATTACAGGACTGAAGTCCAAGCTGACTGCTTGTCCAGTTAGGATGGATGGAGTCACAGTGCACGTCAACGAGCTCATAGAGAAATCCAGCTTATTTTCAGCAATAACCCTCAAGTGCAATAAAAGACCCAAAGGATCCGTGCTTCTGAGCGCATGTGTTTCCAGCTCTAACTGACAAGTTGTTGCCACAACCCTCCTGATACTAACTGAAAAATAACCTACATCCTCCTTTTGTAAAGTTGTGCTTTAAAAAAATTTTCCTCTGTGCTTAAGAATCTCCTGTTTTCCTACTTCCAGCTCAGGATTCATCCCTCCCTCCTGTTCTCTTCATCATGCCTTTGGCCCCCCACCCCAGAACTCCACAAATACCATTTTCCTTAACCAACCACTCCACGCTTTCACTGCGCCTCAGTTAATGGCTCTCATTTCCTTTGGTGGTCTCATTACCTCCCAATTAAGCTCCCCGTGGCAATAATATGCAAGCTTACTATGATTTGTAAACCAAGCTTGTTTTTCCACCAGGGCAGGATGCCTATTGAAATAACTGTGGAAAGCTGGGTCTCTTTGATGAATACCTTTTATTATGTGATTAGACTGAACTTTACTTCCTGCCTAAGGTCAAGTTCAAAGAATCTCTCTGCATGTTGTCTCACCACCTCTATTTTTCTACCTAATCTGAAAATAACAGCCCATCCCCAACGTGTTTCTCTCTCTCTCTCATCTATTTGCAGATGGCCATCAACCCCCTTGCTCCCACCTCCCCTGGTGACTTGTTCAGCTTTGCGTGGTAGCGGTAGAAGCTACTTTCTAAGGAGAAATAAAGCAGCACACATCAGAGTGGCAGAGCAGCCTAATTTAGACTGTGTTTATTGACTGCATCACTTTATTTCTAGAAAGATCCTATGATCAGTATTCAGCTCAATCTCTGCAATGGCTTATCACTCAGTCAATGGCTTTATATCCCAAAGAAATAAGAAGGCAGATGGGCTCTTTCTCTCTGAGCTTACCAACGTGGGATCTGGACAAGATGCTTGAACCTACTGAGCCACATTTTCCTCATCTATAAGACAGAGGTAATAGCATACTTATCCCATGTGAAGATTAAATAAGACAAAGTACATAAAATGATTGGCACAGTGCCTGAGAGGCTAGCACAATGTGGCAAGTGAGAGCACAGACTGAAGCTGGACTGTCTTCAAATTCTGCCTCAGGCTTTTGTTGTAGGTCTAATTTAAGGCAAGCCCAACAACCTTGTGCTTCAGTTTGCCAATCTGTAAAATGGGACAATAACTGAGTCTACCTTACATGGTTGTTTTGAGAATTAAATGAATTCATAGAACTGCCTAGAACAGTGCCTGGCACATGACAAGCACTCTACAGGCATTCGCTATCATTATCATAATATACTAGTATTGCTCCAGCTATTAAAATAAGTTGGTGCTTTAATAACAAACACTATCTTGAAAAACCGATAAAGTTAAAGTCAAGTAGCAGAGTTTGAATCTGTAGTCGTTCACAGATTAAGATGTATCATTTTTTCTTTCACAAGAAGAAATGCTAAATTCAGAGTTTTGGGAAGACCATCTGGGAAGGGAGGAAGTCCCAGGAAATCTGGTTATCTTCACATTCCTCAGGAAGCCCATTGGCCCCAGTAAGACCTGTACAAAGGGGAAATCTGACCTCATAGTTGAACAAAACTGTGTTTTTAACCCAGAAAGACAGGGCTAAGGGGATGGCTATGAAGGGCATCATTTTTCTGCAGGGAGAGAACTTAATATAGCTGGAGGTCCCAGGAGAAATACCCAACACTCACTAACAAATTGGTATTTTCTTTGTTTAAAGAAAGCTGGGGGTCAGTTCAAAGCATCGAAAGGGGCGGAATTGTATGCGAAGGCCGGTATGGTACTTGCTGATGAGGGTTGAAAGGCCACGCACAAGCACTTGCTGCCCCTTTAAGGTCTTTGCTAAAGCTTCTCTGTGCCACTTTGTTTTTCCTTATTGTTAAAACTCTCAGTAGAGCCTAAAAACACAAACAATGGTTTTCCTAAACCTTCGTGTATTTTCTGTAGCTTTTTAAAACATGGTTCTCAGAGAACCATCCTTAGAGTGGTCTGATGTAATGGACAAGATGCCTCCTGGCTAAGCGACCTTAGGCAAATCACTTCTCGAATCTTAGCTTCTGTGTCTCCTGCTTAGCCCAGAGGGTTCTTGTGGACAGCAAATAAGATGCAGAATACGAAAAAAAAACCATTTCGACTCTAGAAATGGCATTAATGAAAAGATGCTATAAATGTAAATTCACAGAGCTGAGACCCGGAGCAGCGGGATGAGGAGAGGGAGAGAGGGGAAGACGCCAAGGCAGACAAGAGGGTGAGCTGTGAGGAGAAAATCAGTTTTCGAGATATTAACTGCAGGCACAAGAAGAAAGCAGTTTGGAAGTTAAAAGACACCTGGGAAATGAGCAACAATAGAAGCAAGAATAAGATTCATCTGCGTTTGCATAAGGACTGTTCTGTGCCTACTAAAAGTTGTGCATATGACTTGGGTTGGAGTGGCTGGGGAAATTCCTCTGACGTGAAGCTAGCTACAAAACAGGGCACTGCACGGTGCCTTCAGAGAGAATAAAGCCAAGTGTATAAGAAAAGCAGCAAAAAGATTGAAAATAAATACAGCGAAATTGGCTGCCTCTGAGAAGTGAGCAATTAAAGCAGATTGCTTTTATGTCTTTATTCTTTCTGAAAATTAAAATGTTCTTTACTGAACACGAGTCTTTTTTTTTTTTTTTTTTTAAAGTAAAACTAAACTCACAACAAATTGTAGGAGCAGAGCTAGGTCATGGAGGCCTAGCCACTGGAGAACACGGAAAAATATCCTGAAGCTTCTTGGGGCCTAAATGTGGGACTTGTACCTGAAAGGTCCCACGCGAGTCCTTGGTTCCTCCACTTCCGAGGGGTCCCGCATGGCAAGGAGCAGCAGGCAGTTTTGACTGTGCTCTGTTCAGGTAGTACAAGGACCCATTTTCAGCGCTCTGCCTGCAGTAGCTCACCGAATCCTCACTAATATAATTGCTAGGGCTGCCCGAATACAGTACACACAAAGTGGCTTAGATGACAAAGATTTATTACCTCAGAGTTATGGAGGCTGGAAGCCCTAAATCAATGTGTTGGCAGGGTTGGTTCCTCCTGAGGGCCATGAGGGAAGTGTCTGTTCCAGGCCCCTCTCGTTGGCTTGCAGATGGCCTTTCTCTCCCTGTATCTCTTCACACTGTCTTCCTTCTGTGTGTATATTTTTCCTTTTCACATGGTGTTCTTTTTATAAGGACATTAGTCATATTGGATTAGGGGCCCACTCTCCTCCAGTGTGACCTTATCTTAACTAATCACCTCAGCAATGACCCTATTTCCAAATAAGGTCACATTCTGAGATGTTGGGGGTTAGGACTTCAACATACAAATGTTGGAGGGACACAATTCAGCCCATGACAGCCATGAAGAAGATAACGTTTCTATGCTCCATCTTTCAGATGTTAGAAACCAAGACGCAGAGGTCAGTAATCTTCCAGGTTCCCAGAAGTAATAAGGTACAGCTGGGATTCTAAGGGAGGCAGTTGATTCTAGAGCCCACATGATTCTGTTGTAGAGGCTCCATCAAAAGCTAGAGGAGAAATCCTATAGAACCAGACTGTAGTTTTCCTAAATAGCCAGGCAGGAGAACAGTGTAGCCTGACAGCTGAGCCTCACTTCAGACTTCCTGTGTTGTCTTAAAAATTACCTTCTAGGGGCGCCTGGGTGACTCAGTGGGTTAAAGCCTCTGCCTTCGGCTCGGGTCATGATCCCAGGGTCCTGGAATCGAGCCCCGCATCGGGCTTTCTGCTTGGCAGGGATCCTGCTTCCCCTCTCTCTCTGCCTGCCTCTCTGCCTACTTGTGATCTCTCTCTCTGTCAAATAAACACATAAAAAATATTTTTAAAAAATTACCTTCTAAACTAGATAAGGCTGGATTCAATATGCAAATTTTGTTGCTGTATTCTACCTATGTACTGTTTATATTCCAGCATGCTTCTTACCTGACTGGTTTCATCTCCTTTAACACTGGTTCCGTGTATTCTGACTTTATGCAGGGTCAGAGTATGAGACAGATGGCATTAGAGTTTCTAAAACTTCAGTGAGGTTGAACTGCTGCTGAGTGGATGGCAGGAGGCATTTGCAGCAAATGGCATTGCAGGAGCAGATCCTAGACAAAGGGCCCAGCATTGCAGCATGGCTTGTGATGATGAATTTGAGACTTTCTCAAATTTTCCACATTTTAGGATAATTTGTCTGGTACTATAGTTTGTCTGGCAGATCAAATAAGCATCACTGGGAGGTGTGGCCATGACTGGCTAGAACTTCATCTGTTAGGGCTTAGTGGACCTAGAGTCCTGTAATGGAATAGGTGAGAAATCCATGAGGAGGTTGAACAGCCATTGTTTTCAAGTCTTCCAACTGGGAATCAAACTTTGTAGACATGCCCACACTGGCCTTCTGTGTCTGTGGCCTCGCTGGGAAAATCCCTGCCCCTTGAGGTCACATATTCACCCCCAGCAAGCTACGGAGCTGTTTCCCAAAGGCTGACATGGTTAAGGAGGGATGGGATGATCACCTACACTGGCCAGTCAGTGTCCCCACCATCGGTGTCCTGTCGATCCCTAAGGTCTTGAAGACAGATGAGCAGAACCACATCTGGGTACTCGCCCACAGGCCTGCCTGGAAGACCAGAGCCTTGTCTTGAGAATTTGCACAACCAGTCTTGTGGAATATCTAGTCCTGCCTTCCATACCCCTCAGCCCCTAGCTTGTCACCACCCTTTGATCTCTTGGATCACAATCTTCGTGGGATCCTAGAGTCTTTGGGCTGGGAGGCACCTCTGAGAGCATCCAATCTTTCCTTCATGCTACAGATAAGGAAATGGATACCCAAGAAACACCACAGGACAGTTTGTAGCAAAATGAAGGCCAGACGCAGCATCTCCTGACACCCTATCCCACACCCTGTCCGGGAGGCCTGCACTGGGAAGATGGCTCCTCTTGAAGGCTCCTTGGATGGTTTCTTTTATTTATCTGAAAACAAATTTCCCCTTTGCACATTTCAGTCAGACTTTCCTTTGCTTTGTATGCCTGCTTCCTCATCTGTGAAATGAAAAGTAGTAAGTAGGAACTACCATAAGACCATAGGAAATAAGTAGTTACTACTATAAGTCAATACATACGAAGCACTTGGAATTGTTCCCAGCACGTAGAAAAAGCGCTCACCGTATGAGACACTGTTCTTGTTATTAATATTATTACTATAACCATTGTATTCATTTCCTAGGACTGCTGTAACAAAATACCACAAAATTGGTGGCTTAAAACAATAAAATTTTCTCTTTCATAATCCTGGAGGCTAGAAGACTGAGATCAAGGTGTTGGTAGAGGCATGTTCCTTCTAAAGCCTCTGGGGGAAGATCCTTCCTTGCCTCTTCCAGCATCTGGTACCTCCTGGCATTCCTTGGTTTGTGGTAACATAACACCAGTCTCTGCCTCCATCCCCACATGGCTGTCTTCCCTCTGTGTCTGTGTTTCTTCTCCTCTTCCTACAAGAACACCTGTCAAATTGGATTCAGGACCCACCCTACTCTACTAGTATGACCTCATCTTAATAATTACATCTGCAGAGATCCTATTTCCAAATAAGGCCAAATTTATGGGTACCAGGGATTGGGACTTCAATCCTAATTGTGTGGGGTGGGGTGTGGAATGCAATTCAACACATAGCAATTATCATTGCTGTCAAATAAGCCCATTTTATAATGGATATTTTTATGATGGTAAAAGGCGATCACTTCTTTCTCGCCACAGTCTAGGACTGAGCTGCCTTAGAGCTTGCCTGGACTCATTTCTGTCAGAAAACTGACTTAGATAGTTTCAGAAGTTTCAGATGTGCTGGAGAGAAAAGAAAAGAGGGTTTTGAACTTGTGAAAAAGCTGCGGAGCCGATGCATTAAGGCAATTCTCTTGTTTTCATTTAAAGAGGCTATAAAGAGAGTCAGAGTTCACCAGCAGAGTGGTTTCATTGTGGCTATTTATTTCCGACCAGCAATTTCTTGGTGTTCTGGGTTTGCATGTATAATTACTCCGGAAGTTTCCTAGGGGGAGGAAAGACAACAAAACTTGAATAATATGATGTCCACAGCACTCCCTGTATATCTCATCCCAGTGCTGGAACTCTGCAGGACAGTTTGTCCTCATAGAATCAAAAGAGGGTATGATAAGAAGAAGGCACACACATATGTGTATGTATATAAATGTAATATACATGTGTGTATATCTGTATATATGTATACATATAAACATACATGTACATATTGCTGATATATGCAAAAGGTGGGTCATTATCATTGTCCCCCAAATTGATTTATTTTCCATAAGTAATGTAAGTGTAGATATACAAATATAGCAAAAAATTCTGAGGGCAAAGAGCAAATAGGAAAAATAATTCAGTAGCATTTAACGATGATTTGAAATCCTCACTTTTATTTGGCAATTTTTGCAACATCAGTTGACTCGAGAATTGTGGAACATGTCACCCCTTGTTCTAGGTCACAAATATCTTAAATTAGTCATTATTTCTATATGGCCACTTCTATAATTTCATTATACCACCATATTGGAAGAATTATGGAAAAATACTTTTGTCCTAATTTGTGAGCTTTGGGTTGTTCATTATGTTTCTGTGAGTCATTTTGAAACCCAAGATGCTGCTCCAGACCTCAAATTACAGTGATTTTATGTGCTATTGTTCAGTTTCTTCCACATGGAGAACAGATTCTAATGCAGAGCTAATTGAGTTAATGTAATAACTGCACTTTTCATGTGAGCAAATCCCTGGTGGGCTGCTGCTTTCTCTTTGAACATGAATCACAGGTTATGAAATCTATAAATACCAAAGCAAATTTGCTTGTGCATTTAAGGGAGGGAAAAAAAAATACCTTACCATATCTTACTTTATACTCAAAACTCCTTTTTGATGGGGGTGAGATATTTACTTTCTAACTCTTTGACAAGCAGGACTTTCTTGAGGTACAAAGTAAGGTAAGTAGGTTCAACTGGACAACAAAATGTCCCAAACCAGTCATGGTAATACAAACCCAATTTGAGTCTCACCCAAACTATGTTTCCAAGGAGTTCTCATCAGAGCAAATCACATTGACTTTTTTTTTTTTTTTTAATGGCTTGCACATTCCTGAATCTTGCTCGCTCAAATTGAACAAGCAGCAGTGACAGGCAGAAAAGATTCTTTTCTCTCATCATCTAAAAATGGCCTCAGGCAAAATATCATTTTTTTCCTTCTGCTTTCCTGCTGAAATCAGAGAGTGGGATGGCACCTGTTCAAAAAGAGGCAGCCACATGAGGCCTCTGGTGGAGCCCAGTCATCTGATTTGAATCTATGTTAGTCAGGCATCATTAGTAGGCATCAGAAGCTTTTGAAAAATGTTACTAAGATTTTCCCCATTCTCTCATCCAATGCTTGACTACCACATTACATTCATCAAGCGTTTGAAGTCCCTCCGTCTTCATGCATTCATTCATTAACCAACCTTTATTAAACAGCTGCTGTGTGCTAGATACTGCCCTAGGTGATGGGTGATGGTGACCAAACACACAGTCCCTATCTTCAAGAACAAACTCAGTTGATCTCTTAATCTTTGGGGTGCCCTAGAACACTTAGGTATTAAGCCCTTAAAACCCCAGTGAGCACATCCTGGGTCCCCTAGAGCTGAAAAATCTAAAAGGAAAGAGTGTTTTAATCCGGTTTCTAGTTTCCAATCCGGCTGTAGGGACTCAAGGGAAAGATTTAGAAGAGGGGTAAGGAGAACACCAATGTTCCTCTGCCTAGTTCCTATACATAATCTGCAACCAGCCTTACCTTTTAGGAGTGGCTGGTGCCATTTTTGGGGATCTGCTGAGGGAGAGGAAGAAGCAGGCTCGACAGGGAGCTCCATCTTGGGGTCCTGGGATCATGACCTGAGCAGAACACAGAAGTTTAAATGACTGAGCCACTCAGGCACCCTTGACTGGTGCCATTTTTAATCTGAGTTGTTTATGTTGGTCTACAAACTTAAATCTTCATGTTTCCTCGGCTACACCATCATCAACCAGAGGGAAGAAGAGAGACGATACCTACTATTGATATGAAATCTGCATGCGATATTACTCACCCAGTAGATTCTAAATACACGCTTTTGAGAGACATATGAATTCATATTACTAATTCATCAAAATGGTTCTCGGTATGAATGTACAGATCAGTGTTAACACCAGCTCATGGGGACAGAGCTACCTCATGGTCCCTCCATGACTCTTGCAAACACAAGCCTATCAAACCCAGGCCCTTCTCTTATACATTTGACACACAACTGCTCATCCATGGTACCATGCTCATATCACCAGAGCTATAGCAACCTCTGGGACGGTTCAAAAATTCTGAATCAAACCACCACCAAGTACAAAGCTAGGCACACAGTATAAGCGTAGAAGACTTTCGGAGCTGAAACCAAATGTTCTGAACCCCCAGGAGGTCCTTCTAGATTTAGACTCCGTCAGGATGACTTGCCCTAGTAACCCTCTGAAATACACTTCAGTCCAGCTCTGCTCCCTCCTCTTCCCTACATTTTGCCCTGGAGAACACAAGGCATGCTTGATACTGACTCTTACATGACTGGAGTTTACTTTCCTGGTAACATTTCCCGGCTGCTTTTCTAAACAAAAGAGATAAATGCATGGGGCCAGGAGACCAGGAGGCCAGCCAAGGGGTGTCCCTGTTTTTCAGTCACAAGCTCAGATTCTGGCATCGGCACACCTGTGTGCAAATTCAGCCTCTCACTAGCCAGCTTTGTGACTTTGGACCGATTACAGAGTTGCCTTGATGCTCACTTCCTGTTCCATTAAACTGGGGTAATGATAGTGTCTATCTCTATTGTGAAGATTAAATGTGGAATGAATGGCAAGTGTTTAGTAGAAAGCCCGGCACAAAGCAAGGACTCAAAATGAATGTTCCCCAAGAGCATTCTTCTGACGGGTTCTTTACATGTCCTTCCTGAGAACCATTTTGGCCTTTTCAACTCTTGGTAGTTCTAGAATCCTTATTCTTGAGGGTCTCCTCTACTTGGCTGCCTCTGCCACTTCTCTTTCTCACTCATTGCTGCAATTCGAGGTACAAACTTGCTGTACCCCAGCCTGAAGCTCTAGCTCACAAGAATGAGTGTTCCCAACCAGCACGTAGTGGGCATAAGTTTTTGCAGTGAGACCTAAGAATCAGTCTCCTTGACCCAGGATCACTCTACCAAGCTTCTCCTGACTGGTTAAAGGCAGTCTGTGGTCTGAGTGAGTTAATGCAATAAAAAATAATTTTGCTTGATTACAAGTTAGAAATGAGTTTTGATTTTGTATGTAGCAAGAGCTACACACATAAGTTTTAAGCTTGTTCTTATTTAAGTAACATCTCTCAAGAATAATTCAAGTAAATGCTAACAATGTGCAATCGGTTTCTTTCCTTTCACAGGGTCTATGTGTTTTCCAAGTTAAAAAAGACTGGTTTCAGGATTAAAATTATAGTATTTAGAAACTTATCTATGAAATGTATAACAAATTAGTATTTGCTATGTTAGTATTTAGGTAAATGCCTATTAGATTGTAAATTTTTTGAGCAGAAATGGGATATTTGTTTACGTATTTTCTACAGTGCCTACCACTGAGCTTTGCCCAAAATGTGTCCTCAATGAACATCTCAATCAGGCAACAAGTACCTACTGAACATCTGCTGTGTGGGAAGCTTCGGCGGGGCTGTGAACACAAAGATGTCTAAGGCCCAGGCTTATAGACTAAGAGGACAAGGGACACCATGATACTCAGCATAAGGGAAGATGATTGATGGGGTTGGAAGTGAAAATTAAATGCTGGCCATTCAGAGACAGAACATGTACTGCTGACTGGAGACTTCAATGAAACTTCAAGGAAAAGGCTGGCATTTGAGCTGGGACTTGAAGGAGATGCAAGACTTGGACACAGTGAGATGGTTCATGAAGGTTTTGTAGGTAGATGTGATAGTCTAGTCACAGACCAAGAAAGCACAGAATCATTGTTTTCAGGCTCCTCATCCTTATTCTGAAAATCCTTTCTTTTCAGTGTCTCTGGGACCTGCATTTTCTCAATTCTCTTTTCCTTTGGGGACATGGCCAGACATCCGATTTGGTATTAGGAATGCTAACTAGGAGGTCAAGCTGACAGAGTCCTTGCCTTCAAAGAGATTTCAGGGCAGTAAGAGGAATAAGATAATAATT